>JAYESA010000009.1:15631105-15878605 GCA_036927795.1 Iris macrosiphon
ATCGTGGGCCCTACGGCTCCACTTGACGGGCGATTTTGTGATCGGCTCATCGGAATCCAGTTCTGAATATTTTGTTGGGTTTGTATCATCGTTCTGGACTTGTAGACACTAAATTTGACAAATTTGGAGAACTTTGTCTCTGGCACATTTTTCGGCACTAAGCGGGCCACATGTAGACCCCGCTTTGACCAGAAACTGTCAATTTTGTCCCTGTATCCAAATTGGACTTATGGACAGATAATTCTAGCTATTTGATATCTTCTGAATATGATGGTAATGATTATTTCAGTAACCAGAGGAGTACCTGCAGATCCCGCGGATACTGGAGCAACAGTTGGAAACCAAATCCCAGGCAAGTGTACCTTGCCATACTTGCAGCACTTGTTTTCTATTATTCTCTTGATTTATTTATATGATATAAATGTTCAACCTAGGACCGTGTGACATTGCTTAGCGTCCGAATAACATTCGGGTGTCGACGCCGTACGCGGAGTCGTGTAACGTCACTAGAGATTGATATCGCGACCCTATATATATCTTCGTGCTTGCATTATCAAGTATGCCATACCATAGGACACTTGACACTATTCATGAGACAGAATCTTCTGAGTTATTCATGGTGATTCTGTATAGGCTACATGATTCGTGACATAGATATTACATATGCTTAGCTATCATTATGACTCGCTGCATCAGTTAGAGGTCATGATCTTGCGTGTTATGGACATGAGACGTGTGATTACATTGGGTGGAGAGAGACTTACCATACTAAAGACTGATTATATTATATATATATATAGTTATCTGGAGGTGCCTTAGACTCTGACACGGAACTTTGGCACATATACTGGCCCTTCGAGAAAATGCTGCTATGGGTTTCCCCGACACAGAGCCTATAGTAGTCTCAGCCTGAGTATGATTAATGCTCTCACTTGCATATCACATAGCTGGTTACATAGTTTACCCTATTGATTCATTTATTACTGCACTGTATTTATTTGGCTTGAGTTGTTCTTGTACCTTGCTATGTCCCATGAGGACCTGGATCCGGATTATGTCCCCAGGTTTAGCAGAGGAGATCTACCCCGAGGTGTACGGGACATGAGCATACATTAGAGCAGTACCAGAACCCGAGGACGAGGTGATCGTCAAGGATTTCTCCTAGTATCTGGTTTATTATACTCAGTTATTTTTATTTGTTGGAATTCTATTTCCTGTCTATTGAACTGCTGTATCAGACATATTATCGGGTTGTTCCCCGAGATACTTTATTGAGACTTGATGTTGCTTTATATTTCATATTGATCGTATTTATTTCTGTGGATGAGATTAGTACCATAGTCCATATTGTTGTTTTACAGCTTAAGTACACCCTGATGGGTCCATTAAATTGGATTTGTCCATCGGTATGTGCTGCTGGCCATTGCCACGTGTCTAGTTCCACGGTATTTTGGAACTAGGACGTGACAGCTAGTTTTCCAAGTGTCTAAGGAATGGTTTCAAATTCTAATACATATGGTTGCCTGCAAATATGCAAGCTGCTGCTAGGCTATTGGTTTCAAGTTTCGGTTTCGGGTGGTATTCGAGGATCCAGGTGTACCCAAAGGGTGCAGCTGCTAAGGACTTCAAATGGGCTAAAATGTGATGGAGAGGAAACACTGTTATCCGGAATAAATGGATTATATGCACTCGTGAGTATACAGCCGTTATACTAGTACTAGGGTTTGGTTATAAGTGAAATATTGGATGAGTGGTAACAAGAAAAATGAATTTGGTTTAATAACCAAACTTAATACTTCATTTGAATATATATAATTAAATCCTAGCCCCAACCATAATAAGCCTAATAAATATAATACACTTTATAATACTAAGATTATAAAACTAGACTATATCAAATATTACTAGCTATAATTAATTTTGAAATAGGGGAGTTTACAACAACAAACTTCACAATTTCTTCTGTAACCTTTCTCTTAACAATTTACTTGACAATTACATTAGAGAAAGTTTTTTAAATAAAAATTTGTAATTCTTATATAGCAACAAAAAATTTCCTCCAAAGTCACAATTAGGGGTGAGCATTATTCGGTTTTGGACTGAAAATAAAGCTGAACCAAACAAAATAAGAGATTCGGTTCGGTTTAAAAATATTTGCGTTCAGTTTTGGTTTTGAAAATACAAATTTTTTATTCGGTTTCAATTTCGATTTTGGGTTTCAGTCAAAAACCGAGTAAGGTTTATACAATTATGTAAATATTCTAATTCTATGCATATTTTGTGATTAAAAATGTGTATATTTTGAAAACAATAATTCTATGTATATGTTTTGAAGTCTAACTTTGAGCACAATTTTGAAATACAATATATGTGCGTATAAAATTATAAATTTGAATATAATTTAATCACGATTTTAACTTTTGGTCTCATCAATTAAACAATAACAGTAGTCCAATCGAAAAAACCAAATAAACTGAATAGCTTATTCGACTAGATATTGGTTTTGACTAATTTTGGTTCAATTTTTATTTTAGATTTTTAGATTTTTAATTTATTCAATTTTGCTTATTTTAATTCGGTTGAAACCGAATTCTTTCGTGGGTTAATATAAGGGTTCTTTAGCAAAGTGTCCGACGTTAGACTTTGGGTCTCAAAATCACTATTCACGTAGGCTAGTGAACAGTGATTTCGAGACGCAAAATTTAACGCAGGAAACTTTGGAGATCCAAACCCTAATTTTCATATATATATATTTGAGATCCTGTTACTAAATAACCCTTAATATAACTATGTTTTCCCGTCCGATGCATGGGGTTTCTTGTACGGCTTGTACAAACAAAGTTGCTACTAACCAATAAAATAGGCAAATTCTACAGGCACTATAATAGTTACTTAGGACATCCCATTACTTCAGGACAGTCCAGATTTTTGTAACTTTTACTTAGAACATCCCAAAATTTAATCAGGACAGTCCACCCCCCCAAACCTTCTCAAAATCCTTCATTATAAATTTATACTCTCTCTCTCTCTTCAAATTTCCAAACTCCCAAACCCAAACCCTAACCCTAACCTCAACCCCAACAGCCGGGGGAGGAGGAGGCGACAGCGGGAGACAGGGGAGGAGGCAGAGGCACGCGCACAGGGGTTGTTGTTGATGCTGCTGCTCCTGTTGTTGCCGTCGTCATCGCCCCCTACCCCGCACGCGCCCGCTCCGCACGCCACAGCGCCTCTGCCGCGCGCAACCCGCAAGTGTCCGCCCTGCACAACCCCGCACCCTGCACACGCCCGTTCCACGCAACCCCCGCACCGCACACCTCCGCCAAGCGCCGCCCCCGCTGGCCGCCGTCCGCCCCCGCACCGCGTCCTTGATGCTGCTGTTGTTGCTTCTTCTTGTTGTTGTTAGGACTGTAAACAAAATTGACGGTCCTTCCAATATAAATGACTGTCAATTTTTTTTACAGTCATAATTATTTATGACTGTCACAAAGTTGTCAGTCCTTCCAAAATGACTGTAACAATGTTGACAGTCCTTCCAAATGTTGACAGTCAACATTGTTACAATCCTAATTATTTAGGACTGTGAAGGACTGTCAACATTGTGACAGTCCTGGAAAAAAATTTGGGTTAAAAAATAGAAGTCATTGACTTTTATACGAGGATTTGGACTATCCTCAATTAAAGATTTTTGATGGCAAACTTGTAAATAAACTGAAAACAAATTTGGACCGTCCGAAGCAATTTATGTAGTGCCTTTATAATTTGCCATAAAATACTGTACACACACACACACTCTCTCTCTCTCATCGGAAAGGAAGACCGACGGCCCAGCGAGAGTGAAAAACGGCCCAGCGAGAGTGAAAAACGCTACGGTTTGTACAAACAAAGTTGCTACTAACCAATAAAAAAAGGCTCTTGATAAATGCACTACAAAAATGACTCCAGACAGCCCAAATTTTCACCATTGATAATTATAAGTTTGCCACTCCCAAAAATTACTCACCGGGCTGTCCACTTCCAATTGATTTTTTTTATAATCAGGACTGACAATTTTTACAGTCCTACAAATTGGAAGGACTGTCAAAATTTTGACAGTACTAAAAAATTAACATATATTTTTAGGACTGTCAAAATTTTGACAGTCCGGAAGGAAGGGCTACGCGAGGTGACACGAGGGCGGGGCTGCGTGGAGGCCGGAAGGGGGGACGAGGCGGAGGAGCGAGAGGGGAAGGAGGAGGAGGCGGCGGCGGCGGGAGGCGGGGGAGGAGGCAGAGGCGGAGGCACGCACGGTGGAGGACGGGGCCGCTGCTGTGTGCGGGGGCGGCGGTGGGGGACGGAGTCGCTGCTGCACGCGGGGACGGCGGTGAGCGGTGGAGGACGGGGCCGCTGCTGCGCGCGGGGACGATGACTAGCGGTAGAGGCGGCGACAAGCGGTGGAGGAGCGGGAGGGGGAGCAGGAGGAGGGAGGTGAAGAGGGTGGATAGCCCTAGTAAAATTTGGACTAGTCTGAATAAAATTTCTTTCTAACTGGACTACACCAATTTTGGACTAGTCGTGAGTCATTTTTGTAGTGCCTTTATCCATAGCCATAAAAGACTGTACACACACTCTTTCTCTCTCATCGGAAAGGAAGACTGATCGGCCCAGCGATAGTGAAAAACCTAAGAGTGCGCGATTCTACTTCGACCACAAAAAATTTCAATTTTTTCCCCTCTTCCCTTCACCATCATCATTCTTCTCCTCTCTTCTTTATCCCCAAATTTTATCTTTTTTTCTGGAAGCACTACGAATCGATCGATCCTCTTCCTTACATTTCTTCGCGCCATGGGTTTTTTGTTTTTATGGTTTTCTTTCTAACATTTTCTTTTCTTTCTTTCTTGTTCTCTGTTCTTAAATTAGGGTTTCGGCTTTGTGTCCCCTTCGAATCTCCCGCTCCGTCATTGGCTGCTTATCGAGGTATATCATCTTGAATTTGGAATTGTGTTTACATGATATTAGGATTTCTTCTAGTTTCAGTGCCAACCAAATGTGAGTTGTCCAATTTTGGGACGATTCAAGTTTTTTTTTGTTTGGTTGTTTGTTATATCATTATTAATTTAGGGTTATTTACAGTTTTGTTTAAGTTTACTATGCTAGTAATTGTTTCTTCCTCGCCTTGAATACTTATGTTTGAATCTGTCGTGTTAGTCCATATAGGCAATTTACAAGGAGCAGGAATTGATGAAGTTATATGAGAATGCCAACATGACATTAACCCCGGGGGGGACCTGTAAATTTTTTGAAGGGGGCAAAAATAGCTTAAGCCAAAGAAAAAAAATAAAATTGAGGGAGAGGGGAGGTGGTGCATTAACCCTTTGTCTCCGTGCCAATTTTGTAGCCAAGGCGTCTATGAGCACCTTTTAAGTAATGCAGTAGACCTGCCTTTTTGGTCATACACTATAAGTTCATGCAACCAAGGAGTTCCTCCAACTTCCTCTGGAGTAAGAAAGAGCCTAGATCAGAAAGTAATATAGTTGTTGTAGGTGAAAAGGTCGTTTGGGGGCATGGATACAAGGCACAAAGCGCAAACACAAGAAGCGCGCCTAGGCAAATCGAGGCACATGTCAATAAGAAGCAATGAGGCCCTCGACTTCAAAAAGTTCTATGTGCTTCTATGTTCTGTCCACAATTGTTTGCAACAGAATAGGAAAGCTTCAATGACTCTTGAACATAGATGGGAGGGTCGATGATGTTGTCCATGTATAAGATGACACTTATGCACAATATAAGCAAGGTTGTATGCTTGGCTGAAGTGAGGCACAACCTCCCTTGGCGTTGAGCTTCTCACCTGTGCAAACTTTAATAACTATGGGAGGTAAGATACGATTTTTGCTATAGTGAATTTTCCGTGGCATATTAAGCAACAAGTGTGAAGGAATAACGTTCCGAGTTGATTCTTCTTTAATTGATATCTTTGAATTGAATGTGTAAGCCAAGTGTTGTCCATGTATAAGATGACCCTTATGCACAATATAAGCAAGGTTGGATGCTTGGCTGAAGTGAGGCACAACCTCCCTTGGCGTTGAGCTTCTCACCTGGGCAAATTTTAATAACTATGGGAGGTAAGATACGATTTTTGCTATAGTGAATTTTCCGTGGTATATTAAGCAAAAAGTGTGAAGGAATAACGTTCCGTGTTGATTCTTCTTTAATTGTTATCTTTGAATTGGATGTGTAAGCCAAGTGTTGTCCATGTATAAGATGACACTTATGCACAATATAAGCAAGGTTGTATGCTTGGCTGAAGTGAGGCACAACCTCCCTTGGCGTTGAGCTTCTCACCTGGGCAAATTTTAATAACTATGGGAGGTAAGATACGATTTTTGCTATAGTGAATTTTCCGTGGCATATTAAGCAAAAAGTGTGTAAGCCAAATGAGCTTAGGGCCTATTATTATTTTTTTGTTTCTGGAAAAAAAGCACTAATATGAACTTTAAAGCAAAATAGCTGCTTTTATGGTGAGAATGTCTTGGTCGGTAACGAATTTTCTCAAGGACTTCATCTGAAGCTTTGCTAGAGTGAGTTTTCCGGGGCATATTAAGCCAAAAGTGTGAATGAATAACGTTCCTAGTTGTTTCTTCTTTAATCTATATCTTTGAATTGAACGTGTAAGCCAAACGTGTTTAGGGCCTTTTTTTTGTTTCTGAAAAAAAAAATCCACCAGTATGAACTTTAAAGCAAAATACCTGCTTTTGTGCTGAAAATGTTTTGGTTGGTAACGAATTTTCTCAAGGAATTCATATGAAGGTTTAAGCGAATAAGTTGATGTCTAAGGAACCTGTAAACCTGGCCCTTCTGTTTTAACCTCGCAAGTCTGACGGATATTTTTCTTCACCTTCTACTTACCATTTTTGTCCTCCATCTCATGTATCTTGTTTGCCTCCTCTCCTCTCCTTCCTTCATCAACTCCCTCTAGTCTCCTCCTTTGATTCATGATGCCACCTCTTCACATCCACTACTTCATTTCCTATCTCCACAGAAACCAATTGGCTCACTCTTCAAGAAGTGTTCATTTAGGGCTCCTCCTACCACGTCTTCCACCATTAGCCTGATGGTTGATCCTCCAAGCTGAGGAGTTCCTCTCCCTCCATAACTTTCACTTTACCACTTCCAACTTCTTTCTTGTAACTCTCCAGTAGTCTTTGTCAAATCATTGATGTTGACCTTTTTCACGGGGTGGGAAACAAGCAGGTCGACGGTGAGGTCGAGGTATTCGGTGGTGTTTACTATTAGGTCTTGAGGGCAGAGTCAATGTTGTTGGTCTTATTTTGATGGAAAACGATAGCGGAGTCAGGGTAACTACTGGAGTGGGTGAAGATGCACCTGAAGGATGTGAAAAGACCATTGAGTTGATACTGGAGCTCAATTGGGATTGGTGTGTGGGGGAGCCAACAATATGGAATGGATTATCGAGGTCAATATATCGTGCATCAGTGGGAATGGATTATAGAAGGGTTGCATCGATGAATTACTTATGTAATTTTAGTTACCAAAAAACTAAAGCTATAAAAGTGTTCTTTACATCCTAGTTTGCAGTATCAATCGATGTCGCTACGATACAACCAATACCGTATGGTTTGGCATGTCCCAATCCGATACCAACTACTATCTATATTGACATATACGGACATTGGGGTCTCTTTTTCAATCAATTCGACAGAGGGAGTGCAAAGAAAATTGAACAAAAAGGATTAATTAGCAAGGGTGTAAAAGCATATTAAGGGTGTAAAAGTACATCATGAAGAAAACTTTTTTGTCGCTAATAAACCAATCAACAAGGGTGATTATTGTTTCATTCAATTTCAAAACTACTAAGAAACAACAAAGAGAATACTTAAAACTATGCCTAAATGTATAACATACTTGTTCTAAAATTTTAATAATTTATTAATTATTATTTGCTTTAGGATACCAAAAAAATTTGATAATCCGATCTGAAACCGCCGATCCCGATGCTCATAGGAAGGATGCCAAATTACCGATTCCGATAGTGATAGTGTGAACTTGTTTTACATAAGTGCTTCTTCAATAGTGCTTTCTTTAGAGCACCCTTTAACGAGCACAAATAATACTAAACACACCCTCATTGTTTATCTGAATCCATCTGTGCTCACTTGTTTTCTTTCCAGCCTAAAGATTCTCTAATTGCTTTTCTTTTCTCTGTATTATTACATTTAGACGTAGGTTATGTGATCTTCTGCTAATTTATATACTCTAATAGGAAAGTATCTATATTATCATTGCACTGGAATTTTATGTTAACTTAAAATCATTTAAACTCAAAGCACTGTATCGTTACTACCTCCATTTTTTGATGAAGAAGGAGCCATGTATTAGATATGCTAAAGTTATTTCTTTCGTTGTTTCAATTAGTATAAATGTCTTTGATGGGTATTTTTTCTCTCTTTTACAGAAGATGTATATTAAAATATAAAATGAAAGGACTTGTTCGTATAAGCTCCATATTAAAGGGTTGAAGCTTAAGAATGTTTGAAATGACTATTCAGCTTTGTTTAAATGCAGTCCCAAATCTCTTTTTGCTGATTATGACTACATGGATCGATTGTTATTTCCTCATTATGTATCTTGGTTGTTTGAGAGAACACGGAAGTAAGTATGTTTGTCGTAAATAATATTTATACATGCATTTTCGCATTTTAACCTTGCTTATTTCTTGTTTAACAATTCACAGTAGGATGATTTATGATATCTGAGCTAAGAGGAACTTATCTAATCAATTTCATGCATGTGCTAGCTTATTATTAATATGCTCTCTTTAGGCAAATCATATGTTTTTCTTAGAATTTCTTTTCAATTCTTCTCATTTCTCTCTTCCATATCATATTTGACTGATGATAAATTACAATATTTTGTCTTCTATTTTTAGGCCTGCAATTACAAACCTGAGTGAGACTTGAGCTTTCTAAAAGGATGTCAACCCCGTTCCCAATATACAACAACAAATCCATTGATCAATGGAAGGTCACTGAGTTGAAGGAGGAGCTTCGTAGGAGGAATCTCAAAATGAATGGTCTTAAGGAGGAGTTGGTGAGGCGGTTAGATGAAGCTCTTCGCAGCGAAATGACACCAGATCAAGAGGAAGAATTGGGTAATGGCTTTGCTCCTGATAATGAGACTGAGAACAATGTTGATCAGAAGGCTCCCGAGAAGAATTCAGAGCAGCCAGCAGCAGAAAATAATACTGAGCATGTCGAAAATCAGAGCAAAAAAGTTGATGAGATTGCCATGGTTGGCGTTGATGATAGCACCTTAGATGTCAATCAAGGCACGGAAACCAGTGATACCACTAGAGATTTGGCAGTTGAAGATACATCAGGCGACACTGTTCCTGTGAACTCTGTGATTGATGATCAGAGTGAGTTAGAGCCAAATAACCAGGATGTGAACTACGATGAAAAGACCAAGGATTCAAAGCCTCCTGCAGAGAATGTCGAGCTCACCCTTCCGGAATCAGCCAATCAGGTATCTGAGGTCAGCCAAGATTTAGAGTTTCAAGTAAAGTGTGAGTTAATTTCTAATGATTCTGTGTCAATTAATGAAAAGAATGAACTAAAGGATAATTTGAATGCTAACAATGTCCATTTAGAAGTAGAAGTTGTTAAGCCAGAGGTAGTGCAACCATCAACTACTGATTTGCCCACCACTGGTGGTGAGTTACACCCCTTGGAGCATGACAAAGACCTGGTAGACAACCAGAGCTCTTTGGAAGATGCTGTTGATGCCACTTGTGCTATGGATATGGAGCTTAAAATTGATAGTGTGGACGGAGGGTCTCCAGAAAAATTGAGTTTGGATAGGAGTTCTGGTGATGAGTTGATGGAGGAAGATACGTTGGAGAGTAAGCAGATTGAATCCAAGAATAATTCTGATGAAGTAGGGGAAATGAATGGGGACCGCAAAGTGGAGGTTGTACATGTGGTGAATCCAGTTGATGCTGCCGTAGGTGGATTCCCTCGTGAAAAGAAGGATATGGTTTCTGAAGATGGAATTAAGCCCACGGCACCAGTCGAGAAAAGAAAAGTTGAAGGTACTCCCAACCTCAAAATACAATTTCTATTCCATGGATAAACAAATATAAATGATAATTTCCGGTTTTGTGTTTCCTTGACGAATCCTATGTTTTGCTAGCTAGCTGTCATATATGGAACGATGAAGGAGCATATATTGTAAACCTCAAAATACAATTTCTATTCCATGGATAAACAAATATAAATGATAATTTCCGGTTTTGTGTTTCCTTGACGAATCCTATGTTTTGCTAGCTAGCTGTCATATATGGAACGATGAAGGAGCATATATTGTATACTTGATAGGTTATTAACGTTTGTACCAGGAAAATATTGGTTTTTATTCCAATGATTCTCTTAAATTGCTCCATCACCCAGATTTAACAAATTGCTAGTTTGAAGTCAACTCACTAATGTTAAAACACGCACCCCCCCCCCCCCCCCCCCCCCCCCACAACAAAAAAAATAAAAAAAAATAAAAAAAAATAAAAAAAATTCATACATTAGCAAAGTTTTTTTTGTATTTAACCCCCTCATTATTTAACACAAAATGTTGGGTGATGGGTTGCACTAATTAAATTAAAAATGGGGTGGGGAGGGGGGGTGGGGGTGGGGGGGGGGGGGGGGGGGGGGGGTAAGAGAATTATGAACAACAAATGGGGGGTAAATACAAATAATTCATTATTTAACTCATTCATTGTCCATTATTTTGTTTTGCAATAAATGTAGAAGTTCAATTTAATATTCATTTACGTTGCAGTTCTGTTCATGTATCTGTATGGCATCAATGTGTATTCTAGTCATAGTTTGCGATGTCGGCCGATACTGATACAGTTTGGCATGTCTTATCCGATACCGACAATATCGGCCGATACTGATATAGTTTGGCATGTCTCTATTCATTTATGTTGCAGTTCTGATACTAACGTTGGGGGTCTATTGGTAGAGAAAATTGAATGAAAAAGACAATATCAAGGGTGTAAAAGTATAGTAAAGTTCTAAAAGCATATGAAGAAAATTTATTTATCGCAGGGTGACTATTATTTCATTAAATTTCAAAACTATTAAGAAACAACAGATAAAATACTTAAAACTATGCCTAAATGTATAACATATTTTTTTTTCCTCTAAAATTTTAATACTTATTTGCTTTCTGATACCAAAAAATTTCGATACTCCAATCCGAAACCGCTGATATTGCCGATACCGCCGATCCTCATAGGAAGGGTCCGTTGCTAACCTTGATTCTAGTTTCAAGTTTACACGTGTCAAATTGGAAATGCTTTCTTACTCTTTTTCGTCGTGCTCTTTGCTTAGACCAAGAAGCTGTTGCTATAAATGAGCCAAAGCGGCAGCGACGGTGGTTTTCAGAGACCATCAAGGCTACTGAACCACCATCAGCTAATTCAACTGCTACTGTGCTGAAAGATGTTTTCCAACCTAGTTTCAGAAGGTCACTCTCGAGGACCGACTCTTCACTTAGTGGAGAGGCACCAAAGGAGCGTGTTGGTAAGCTTCGTTTCAGAAAGCTGTCACCGCTTTTCTTCTAATTCTGATCAAGTTATACATTGCTGGTAAACAATATGTCAAATATTCTTAATGTGTTGATATTGCAGTGCCACCACCACTGAGAGCTGCTACGACAACTTTGAGGATTAATAATTTTCTGCGCCCGTTCACTTTGAAAGCTGTGCAGGAGCTACTTGCCAAGACTGGAACTTTCTCTGATTTCTGGATGGACCAGATTAAGACCCACTGCTACGTGACAGTATGTTTCTTTCTTGCGCTGCTATATTTAGTCATGGATGAATTAAATCTCACCACCACAGTTGTTGATTATTAGACTGACTCTTTTACTATTTTTACCTCTTCTATAAAATGTACATGTGCTTCTGTAGCATGGAATGCAAGAAACTAAGTTCAACTAGTATACATGAAGTACGTTGGAGTGATATAACCAAAATATTGAAGTATGGATTTTGGTTGTGGATTTGTTTGCATGATCTTTGATGTCAACATACTATTTTTATCTTCATCTATAAAATGTACGTGTTTCGTAGCACGGAATGCAATAAACTAAGTTCAACTAGTATACATGAAGTATGTTGGAGTGATGTAACCAGAATATTTGAAGTACGGATTTTGGTTGTGGATTTGTTTGCATGATCTTTGATGTCAATCTTGAAGGGATAAGGTGCATGGTTGTTAACCACTTCATCATCATCATCATCATCACAATTTAGGATCTGTGAAAACTTTCTACCATTATATATATATATATATATATATATATATATATATATATATATAATATTCAGGTGAAACGTGCCATGATATATCTGCTTACATAAATTATAAAACTTGTGCTATTGTAAACTTCACTTGCATCTTCTAGTATGGCAGTACTTCAGGCCAATCTTATTATCACCAGTCAATTCTAGATGGACAAACTTTGATAGATGGCCCTCTAATTTGTATAATGTTATGTACATATCAGACTGCATAATATATATCCGTTTTATGAACTTTGTGATCATAAAAGCTATCACAAGGATGTACTCTTGGACTTGAATGAATCAGGTTTTAGATGATAGTCTCGCTAATGTTCTATAATAATATTAATTATTGTATTGAGATTTACTCTTTACCAACCGACATCTGAACTATCCAGACATTGGATAAGAATGTATAATGCAAAAACCCATCAGCTCTCTTTAGTTTTCTCATTGCAGAGGACTTGAGCATGTTTACTTGTTTAGACTTGTATATAAACATGTCGGGCTAGAGTGAAATTTCTATAGAAATGTAGTACTTCTCGATCATCATCTTAGTAGGAAACATTAAATCCAGAGCAGCTATTTCTAAATAAGAAGATAACTGTGTTTTTATGGTGTTAGTGGTATCTGAAAGAATTTGTGCAGTGAAACTGTTTAAAATCTTGAAACCTTTAATTCCGTCTTTGCTTAAGTCATTAGTTTTCAATCTTCTGAAACATAATATGATTCTTTCATGTTTACTCTTTTCTTCCTTCCGAAACATAATTGAAATTATTCTGAAGGCATGTTTTCAATGGTTGATCTTTGACAGTATTCATCGGTAGAGGAAGCTGCAGCAACTCGAAACGCCCTGTACAACCTCCAGTGGCCCGCCAATGGTGGACGCCTCCTGACGGTTGAGTTCATTGACCCTCAAGAAGTAAAGTCGCGACTGAAAGCGCCTCAATCATCTGTTCCCGTCACCCCTAGCAGTACTGCTCCGACCGCCCCTCCACTCCAACTCCAAACCCAGCCATTATTGGCACCTCGCCACCCTCTCAGGCAAGAACAGCTACCTCCACCACCACCCTTGCCCCCACCGCCAGCACTCTCAAACCCCCTTCCAGTGAGGGAACAACTTCCTCCCCCACCTCTCCTGAAGAAGCCAGAGCCACCTTTTGTAACCCTTGATGATCTGTTCAAGAAGACGAAAGCCACCCCGAGGATCTATTACCTACCTTTATCTGAAGAGCAGGTGGCTGCGAGGTTAGTTGCTCAAGACGAGAGAGCACAAGAGGGACAGTAATAGGTCCAAAGATGGTTTCTGTAGGTGGGTTAGCTGTGTGTTTATGCATTATTATTAGGTTTATCTAGAATTGTAGTGTCACTGTGTAGACTGGATGTTTTACCAGCAGGACAGTGACTGAAGTTCTTCAGGAGTATGGGTTTGGTATTTTGGCATTTGATCCTGGAGACTGGGAGTCTTTTGAGTGTTGTATGCTGCTCCTGTTATCCTGCTACACGCAGAATCCTTTTCTCGAACATAGTAGTGTTAAACTTATGGAATGTGGAGAGATTGGGGCTGAACTCTTACCGATTATGACAATGCAACTTTGGTTTAATGATGCGGCCACAAAATTTCACTATTGCATAACTCTGAATGCACCAGGAAATTATCAGCAAATATACATTCGTCTTGCTGTTTTTTGCCAGTTTAGTGTTAAGTGTACAACTAAATTAGCAACTACAGTGGAAGTCCGCCTTGATTATTTTGCAGTATCTGGAATGGTATGTTCTATATCATGAGCGAACGAAATTGCTATAATCCTTTCACCCAATCAAATTCAATAACTTCCTGTTCTGATGGCTTTGAATAAAGATCTTTTTTTGTCTTTGCATTAATATGAATCCTTTAATTTCAATGTATGTATCAAATACAAAAAATTAGATATAGGGGTTTTAGAGTTTCATTGCATCTGCTTAACGGAATTTAATGAATTTCCACGGGACATGGTCCAAAACCTTTGGTCATTTCCTGTAGAAGTAGCCAGAACACTTTGGACCGACCAGCTATGTTTCCTACGTAGCCATTTTATTTCTATAGGTAGTATCTAAGCAGTTGCTGGGTTTATATTGTGATCGTGGAGTTCTTTTTTCGATTTTTCCTTCTGATGGCATGGAAATTTGAGAAATCTCTAGCAGCAGGTTGCTGCAAACATCACCTCTGCAACCCTATTTTTATGGAAGTATCCCACTCAATTTGTACGAAAAATGTCTTTGCTAATACTAGAATGTTGAGGATTGAATATCCTCTCTAATATATTGGATATGTTTCGCGTATTCAAGCTTAAGCCCCTTCTACTTGATCTTTTTTACTGATTTTACTGACAGGACTAATCTTGAGTTTTCTACTTCTCATTTAAATAGATCGCAGAGGCATAATATTAGTGATGACAAAAAGAAAATTGTAAAAAAATATTAATTTAAATAGGTTTCATTGAAATGCTAACGATCTGTAGCCTTGTTTATCTGAACATTTATTCTTTTGAGCAATGATATAAAAGTATCAGTATCACCAATGAGAAAAGAAGATCGGAGTCCAAAATTTGATGGCTGTGTTCATTGACTGGGAAATATACTTACTATAGTCAGTAGGTAGCTAACATTATTCCATGAAAAGTAAAAAATATTTAGGAACTTATTTTCGCTATCTAGCTGTCAGCATATGGAGCAGATATTTTACAGTTTCTTATCTTTTGTATCAGAGACATATTGGTCGTTATTCCGATCATCTTGCTGAAATTGGTCCTTTGTCCAGATGATTTAAGATATTGCAAAGTTGGAAAACTCTGCGAACTCTTCATTGTTATATCTATGTTCTAATCCATTTACTGTGCTTGCATTAAATTTAGTTGTTGTTTCAACTAGCTCATTAAATTTTCGTCTACATTGCAGTTTTCTACATGAATCTGTACGCATCTTTCTCTGAAAATCTGGTTTAAGTTACTTGTGGCAAATTGGAAATGCTTTCTTACTTCCTTTGTCTTGCTCTTTGCTTAGACCAAGAAGCCGACCGAGGTGGCAACGATGTTGCATTCAGAGACCATCAAGGCTCCTGAAACTCTTTACTTACTAGTGAGGCAGAAAGGAGTGCATAGGCGAGATTCATTTTCAGTAATCAGAGCACTATTATTGCTACTTTTCTTCTTCTTCTTCTTATTTGAGTTGTACATTGCTGGTAAATGTTGTCCTAAGTATTGTTATCGTGTTGGTATTGCAGAGCTGTCACCACTGGGAGTTGCTAGACTTCTTTGAGGATTAATAATTTTCTGTGACGTTTTATTCTGAAAGATACACAGGAGCTAATCACCAAGACCGAAAAAATTACATTGATTTCTGGATGGACCATATGAAAGACCCACTGCATGTGACAGTATGTTCTTTCTTGCCCTGCACATATACATAGAATTAAGAACCTAGCTTCTGTAATAATGGATGAATTAGGAATCAACACCATACTTAGCGATTATTTAATTTCTCGACATTTTCACTATTTTTTATCCTCATCTGCTATATAATATATATATGTGATTCTTTTAGTATTTGCTGCTTAGAAATGAAGAATACACATGAATTATGTTGGAGCGATATAACCAAAATATTTAAGTACTGATATTGGTTGTGGATCTGCTTGCATGATCTTTGCTATCTGGAAGAATAATATGGTACATGGATGTCAGTCATTGCATCACCTTCCTCGGACATTTAGGATCTACAAAACATTTTTACCTTTATTTCATCAGAGATATTATATATAGTGATGAATGAAACATGTTTGAAAGCTTTACGTCATATTGATTATTACATGAAGTTTCGGGATTTCGTTCTTTCTTTCTAATGGAATATTACTGGAGACATGCCTCAATATCTGATCAGAACTTTACCATTGCAAGTTTTTGCAGATATTAAACTTGTGCCCATAAAAAGTTCACTTAATGACTTCTATTGTGGCAATACTTCAGGCAAATCTTCGAATTATACCAGTAGATTCTAGGTAGACAGACGCTAACAGATGACCCTCTATATGCATATTGTTGTGTATACAAATACAACAGACTTATCATAGTAGGTATTCATTCGATGAACTTTGTGTTGTTGTTGTTGCTTTTGGAGCAACATCTTGTTGCCTTGATATTCAATATTGGAATGGTTTTTTAGTCCCACAACGGATAGGAGAAACCATTCTCCTTTGCTTAAAGTGCTCCACTCTCTTCATAGGGTGAGTTTTGTGGGTGATGGGCTAAAAGCCCATGCAACCCGTGAGTGGGTGCACGATTTTTTCGGACCAGGGATAAAAAGACAATTTCTTACATTTTTTTTAATTTTCTTTCGAATTATGGTTGGTAGTCTTATGCTGCCACGAGCCTCACATAATCCCTTTACGGGATTAGTGACACAATTATCCCAAGCATACGTTTCTCTCAAACGATCTAGGGTTGAAGGGTTTTTCTTCGATTTGTTTTCTGATGGATAAATTACTCCTCCATTGGGCATGGACTTGTTGCGATTCGACCCCTAGTGCACGATGAAGCAAGCTAGGTCTAGATTTATTGTATCTCGGGGGTAGATCCCATACCCTTTGTGGGGGCAAAATCTATTATAAGGACAACGTGTTTTCCAATTTGCCTCGAACCCAATCTCTTTAAGTTCTTTTAATTTCTAGTTCTGTTTGTTGTTTAATTGCTTATGAGGAATTAGATTCAACAAGTTGTGATCATGAAGGCATGAAATTTAATGAAATTATCTGGTATTAATAGGTATACTTTGTTATTTCTGGTGTTACTGGTATATGAATGTATGTCAGAACGACTGTTTAAAGTCTTGAAACCTCTGACTTTTGTGTTTGCCCTAAGTAGAAGGAAATCTATCGAAAGAAAATCACAGGAATGTCAAAGCGAAGAGTCCAATACCACTTGAAGTCTGAGGAGCAAACCAATTAGTGATGACTGATCCATACACATCTCGCTTAATTTTGGCAAATACTTGTATATGCTATACATGTGTTTACACTCTTAGATACTATGTAATGTAATAATTAGCAATCCATCACTGAAACAAAAGAAAGTTGGTGGTCACTACGTGAAGTCTTTTAAGTTTTAGATAAATAAACAGAAACACAGAGAAATTATGAGAAATGATAATAGGAATTTGTTATAAAAGGCCAGTTTAAGAAAATATTTATATGGGCTTTATTAAACTGTTGGATACTAAAGTTCAATGTATTACAATTTTATTCTGCTAGGCAACAGAAGATGCTCACACTGAATATTTCTTGAATAGGTCCTTTCTGTTGGTTTTGGTTTTGTTTGTTTCTTGCAAAAGCTCAATTCCTCTCTCTTTCTTTAGTCCCACATCGGATGCACCAAAACCTTCCTATGTACATATATTACTTTCTCTCCTTTGCTCTATTAAGTTGTTGTGTGGGGAACCCCTTGGGCCACACGCGCGCGCCGCCGCCGCCCGGCCCGGCCCGGCTCGGTTCGGTAACGGGTGCGCGCCCACATCTGCGGGCGCCGAATGCCGATCCGATTTCCTCTTCGGGCTGGGACCCTAAAAATCTTTTTGCTCCTCTTCATTTTTATTTAATTTTCTAAACGTTAGAAAATTAATTTCTGAACGTTACAAAATATTTCTGAACCAGTTTTGTGTCCAGGTTCGTTATTTATTCTCTTGTGTAACGTCTGATTTAATAGCTGAACGTTACAAAATGTTTCTGAACCAGTTTTGTGTCCAGGTTCGTTATTTATTCTCTTGTGTAACGTCTGAATTAATAGAGAATTAATTCTGACCGTTACACAACAGTTTTATATATATCGGACTGTTTTCTTTGTAAATCAGATCAGAAATTTTCTCTACTCAGAACCTCTGTCAACATTCTGTTTCATTCCTCTTCATCTCCAAGCTCTGGGCAGAGCTAAGTCCTAGTCATTCTCTCCAAGTCGTGTGCGGCAACGAGATACCGGTAGTGCGGGGATTTTACCACTAGGAGCTTCGGGAACGTCTGCACACAGATCCCGAATAAACTCTTAGGGCAGTGCTTCGTGCACGACTTCCCCAGAGGCCGGTAACATTGTTTAATTTTATTTTGTACTCTGAAATTTTGAAGAAAGTAAAAGACAATATTTCTAACAATCTAAGAGTTTATTCGTGTTACAATTGTTTCAATACTTACTGTTATATTTTGTTAGAACTGTTAGAAGAATTTTGTATTCTGAAAACCATTCTTACTGTGTAAGAAAATAAATAAATAAAAATTCTTAGTCACTGTGAAAAACTATTCTTAGTATACTGTGGAAATTGTTACTTTGAAAACCTTGCCATTGTTACTTTGAAAAACTATTCTTAGTCATTGTGAGAAACTATTCTTAGTCACTGTGAGAAACTATTCAATACTTACTGTTTAGAAAATTCAATAGTTACTGTTTAGCAATTTGCTTCTCACTGTTTAGCAATTGAAAACTGAGTGAACAATTGATACTTACTGTTTAGAAAATTCAATAGTTACTTACTCACTGTTTGTTATAAAATTTATTTATTCTGAACAATTGATACTTACTTACTTACTGTTAACTAAATAGTTACTTCATATCTAAAGAATTGATTTGTTCAAATAGTTTACTATTTGTTAGAATTTAAATACTTACTGTTGATTTGTTCTACAAAGAAAAATAAAATAAAAAATAAATAAAATTAGTTACTGTTGTGCCACGGGTTGCTACTGTTACAAGTCATTTGATATAGCTACTGTTAGAATTCATTTGATTTGTTACTGTTTTTAAATACTTACTGTTAACCGAATGTTAGAGTTGATTTTCATCAAATGGTATCGAACACAAAGCATATATATATTTCAGATCTGAACCATGCTGATGTTTCCTAAAATTTATTGTTGCAGAGTATGCATCAGTATCCTTCTTACCTAGACAAAAAATTTTCCAGTTCTTACATATATATACTACTTGGTCAAGCAGTAGATATATGTCATAAAAATATTATAGTCAATGGTTCTTGCTAGGATTTAATTTTCTAGTTCCTACTCAATATTACTGTCAGCAAGCATGTGCATATTCTAGATAAACTTTCGTTATTCACCAATTCTTCAAAACAATTCATTCTTTAGAAATCCAAGTTGCTTACTATACTGTTAGAAAACTTTTGATCACAGTATTGTTCTAAGAGTTTATCCTTTGTTAGAATTACCTACTGTTTGAATTAGCTACTGATAGTTACTATTAGCTACTGTTAGAATTAGCTACTGTTAGCAAATTTTAAAAGTTTCTTAATACTTTCACAGTTTCAATTTTCTTATACTGTCAACTGTTACTTTTAGAAAATATTACATACAGTGAATAAAATTTCTATTGATTTAGTTACTGTGACAATTAATTCTAGATATTTTTAGTTACTGTAACAAGTTGATTTCTATTGATTTAGCTACTGTGACAATTAATTTTCTAGACATTTTTAGTTACTGTAACAATCTAAGTTGATTTCGGTTCTTGTAAACAAGTTACTGTAACAAGTTGATTTCTATTGATTTAGTTACTGTGACAATTAATTTTCTAGATATTTTTAGTTACTGTAAAAACCTAACAAGTTGATTTCGTTTCTCGTACCAAAGATAGTTACTGTGGCAAATTCAAGTTAACAGTAGAAATTTTCTATAAATTTGTTCTATAGCAATTCAAGTTAAATACTGTTTCTGTTTTCACTGAAGTAAAATAAAACCGGTTGTTAAATTGCTACTTGCTACTTTCTACTTGTTGTGGATTATCAATACTTGTTAACAAGTTTTGTAGTTAACAATTTATGCTGTAACCAAACAATTATTTTATTACTGTAGCAAATTTGTTACTTGTAAAACTTGCAATCTAAGTAGCACTACTCATTTGGTACTTACCATTGCTCATTTGTTCTGTTGATTAGCACTACTTGTTAGTTGCTGGATGCTGGAGCAAATTCTTTTGCTTAATTACTGTTAATACAATTTGCTTCTCACTATTTGCTTCTAATTGATAGTTAATACAATTTGCTTAATTTTTTTTTTTAATCACTTAGTTTTTTGAAAGCAATCTAAAACCCCAAAAGAAAATAGTTTAGTAAAAGGAAATTGCAAATAAAATCTTCAAATCTAAAGTTTCAAAGTAGAGACAAACTCGGGCACAAGTCGAAAGGGTCTTTCTGTCAACCGGGTGTAAACAATCCTAAGCGACACGGTATTTAAGAGTCTTTGGACCACCGCTAGCTGGGAACCGGCCCCTACAGCTAACCTGATTTGATCAACACTTGAAAAACTAAAGATTTTAAGATTGTTTAGCAAAGACCACCTAAACTATTATCTTGTGAAAGACCTAGGAGAAGCCAACTTAATTTTAGGAATGCAAGTGACCAAAGGCAAAGATGGTTATACTCTATCTTTAGCACATTCAATTGAAAAAATGCTAAAAAGATTTGAGTTATTTGATAAGAAACCTGTCCTTACTCCTTATGACAGCAGTATTGTACTGAAAAAGAATGAAGGATCACCTTTGGAACAACATAAATACTCACAGATGATAGGCTCCCTTATGTACATAACAAACAGGACAAGACCTGATATTGCATTTGCTATTGGGAGACTAAGCAAGATATACCAGTAACCCAAATCAGTCACATTGGACTGCCTTGGATAGGGTATTTAGATATCTCAAGGGCACCCTAGATTACAAACTTCATTTTACTAGGCACCCTGATATCATAGAAGGTTATTCAGATGCAAACTGGGTAACCGACTCACATGATATAAAATCTACTACTGGATATGTATTTACTCTAGGAGGATCTGCGATCTCCTGGAGCTCTTGTAAGCAAACTATCATAGCTAGGAGTACAATGGACTCTGAAATGATAGCTTTAGATACAACTTGCACAGAAGCTGAATGGCTTAAAAATCTTATTATGCATATACCTGTTTCTCTTAGTCCTGTTCCTGCAATTTCAATAAATTGTGATAATAAATCTGTTATTGATCTACTAAAGCATGATTCTGTGAATGCTAAGATGAACAGGCACCTGCAGCTGCGCTTCAAGTCAATAAAAAGCCTACTAGGCAAATATGTGGTTCTTGACTATATAAAGTCAGAAAAGAACCTTGCAGATCACTTGACGAAGGGTCTGTCTAGGACTTTGATCCTAGAATCATCGAGGGGGATGGGGTTAAGCCCATATATTAGTCACCAGCAGTGGCAACCCAACCGAGTCTGACTGGAGATCCCAAGAAGCCGGTTCAATGGGTAGGAACAAGCTGAACTTAGGTGACTTTATGGAACACTGACTCGAGATTAAAAGTCTCATTAAAATAAAGCCCAAGCGGCTGTACATGTGTACAATAACTCCCCATCCCTATGGTGACAGTGTTCCTGTGTGATATGGTTAGGATGAGTTTAAACTCTTAATAGGTCCAAGCTGTAATGCTAGGTTGATTCATATCACCAACCATTAAGGACTTACCTATATGAGAGGTCGTGAAGGCCGCGACTATGGGACAGGGCGATCCCAGACAACTCTCATGAATGTGGAAAGTGCGCATGGCCATTTAAAAGCGCCACCCGATAGACCAAGGACCTCTAGCGTACTATGTGTGCTATTTTTCTAAATCTGGTTCAAGAAGTCTGATTCAAGGCATAGTCCATCAAGCACTTCTTCAGATTAAGGCAATAGTCACTACGTGAGATTCAAGGCTGTAGTCCATCTCATCTATGCATAGTATTTTACTGCCTAGATGCTCTCTCTCTCTCTCTCTCTCTATTTACTTCACTCTCTTATCTCTGTTTCGGAACTTGACCTTTTGGGGGGGGATTGTTGGTTTTGGTTTTGTTTGTTTCTTGCAAAAGCTCAATTCCTCTCCCTTTCTTTAGTCCCACATCGGATGCACCAAAACCTTCATATGTACATATATTACTTTCTCTCCTTTGCTCTATTAAGTTGTTGTGTGGGGAACCCCTTGGGCCACACGCGCGCGCCGCCGCCGCCGCCCGGCCCGGCTCGGTTCGGTTGCGGGTACGCGCCCACATCTGCGGGCGCCGAATGCCGATCCGATTTCCTCTTCGGGTTCGGGCTGGGACCCTAAAAATCTTTTTGCTCCTCTTCATTTTTATTTAATTTTCTAAACGTTAGAAAATTAATTTCTGAACGTTACAAAATGTTTCTGAACCAGTTTTGTGTCCAGGTTCGTTATTTATTCTCTTGTGTAACGTCTGAATTAATAGAGAATTAATTCTGACCGTTACACAACAGTTTTATATATATCGGACTGTTTTCTTTGTAAATCAGATCAGAAATTTTCTCTACTCAGAACCTCTGTCAACATTCTGTTTCATTCCTCTTCATCTCCAAGCTCTGGGCAGAGCTAAGTCCTAGTCATTCTCTCCAAGTCGTGTGCGGCAACGAGATACCGGTAGTGCGGGGGTTTTACCACTAGGAGCTTCGGGAACGTCTGCACACAGATCTCGAATAAACTCTTAGGGCAGTGCTTCGTGCACGACTTCCCCAGAGGCCGGTAACATTGTTTAATTTTATTTTGTACTCTGAAATTTTGAAGAAAGTAAAAGACAATATTTCTAACACTTTCAACAATTCAAATGGTCAGGCCAGAACCTTCAAACCTGCTCTCTGTAATCTCGTCTATTCAATGCAAATTGCTCAGATTGTCAGTGTTGGTACAGGTTAGTTTTGGTTTGCTCTCCTCCTTGCCCTTGTATTTTTTCTTGGAGGTCTTGGTTTGGTTCGTGCGGATGTGAAGCATTTGGCGAGGTGGCATGGCAACATGGAAGATCTGTGTAATGAGCTTGGGACGTTGAAGCTGACATTCCTATATAATGTGCTGACACGCGACGAGAAATTATACAATGAGCGGGGTTCACTATGAGTCTTGATTCTCCTCTTGAGAATGGAAAAGAGTATCAAGACTGCCACTTGCATACACTCATTCAACAAGTGGTGGAGAATCAAGACTAATGGTGAGCCCCGAATAATTTGATGAGTTTTTTTGTACGTGAATTCATTAGTTCCTATCATGTTTTACACTCGTTAAGGGTTTGCTTGGTAATGGTATTTTCATCGGTTTTGGAGTGTTTTTGAACCGACTGTTTATGAAAATTCTTGCTTGAAATTTTTACGGGGTATTGGTTTTGATCGGCTAAAAAATTCCACAAAATCGGTATAATATAATTTTTTGTGGTTTTATAAACACTACAAATCGATGGATTTTTATCGGTTTTATTAATTTTATTTTATTTATTCTTGTAAAAGTCTTTCAAAACTATTTGTTACCAAGCATGGATTGTATTGGATAGGTTTAAAAATCGCTACTTAAAATCACTCAAAATCGGATTTCTCATAATCGTTTATAACCGGTACTCTAAAAATACCTCGTAATCGTTACTCTGATAATTGTCAAGCAGACTCTAAATGAATGGTCGTTTTGCCAAATGATGGATTCACCAGCGAAAGTGCAATTTTTGCCAAATATTCAATAGCGGCTGGTTCAATGCATTACGACACTTTGATTGTGCCTGTGGATTGAGACGTCACCAGTTTTTTTTGTTTTTGTTTTGTGTGTGTGGACAAATCATGTAGCATCATGTGGTTAATAACCTGTCCAACTCCTCCGGTCATGAGCTCTTTACTTGGTAAATCAAGATGATTCATTAAACATGATATTGGACCTCAATTTTGGTATTGCCGACTTGCTGCAGCTTTTCACAAAACAGAAGCAACCACCACCACTTCTGCTTTTAAAAGTTAGTCAAAAATGAACTTAGTTTATCGGAAAAATAAGCATAGATTTGCATTACCAATCTATTTTTGTTGTTGCCTTTGGAATAACTAAGCACTAAAGTCTATATTATTTTTGATAAGCTAGTTCATTTTGATTTTGATTCTGATTTTGATAAGAACTTCAAGACCAGCCTTATTTCTAATTTTCAGCTGCATCTGCATCTGCCAAATGCAGATTTTTTTTTTCAAACAAATAGAAAAAAAAAATCTTAAAAAGAATAGACACAAATGACAAGAAATGAGACGACTTGTTGAAAGTGTAACAACAAATTATTTTTGAGAAATTCATTTCATTCCGAGTAATTCATTTCATTTTATTCTGTCTTGATTTTTGCAAAATGAACCCTATTATTTTTGAGAAATTGTTCTATATGCGTACATGAATTTAGAATAAACATGTATGGCACAACACCACCACAACAACAAAAACATTTATGCCAAATATTTAAGCATTTATGTCAAATATTTTGGGACTCGGTTTTTTGAATCTTCTTCCATTTGAGTATGTCAAGACAGTATCTTCCATATACTTTAACAAAAATCATATACAGTCTTGGCGACTCGATTAACTTACTATGTTAATACTCTTTCTTATAGGAGCATTCATAGAACCAAATATATATAATTTTTGTTGACAGTGGGCTACTTAACGCGACCTTTTTCTTTTTCTTTTTCTTTTTCTTTTATTCAGACTTGGATCGATAGTTAAAATATAAATAATTGAGCACAACACACAAATATTTAGAACAAACATGCATGTTAAATGTTAAAATTTGCGGGAGGTTTGAGGTACACGAAATTAGGATTGAAAAAAAAAGAATTATCTAAGGTAGTTTTAACATGTAGAATATAGATTAATAGATATATCCAGTTAGGATGAACATCAAGACGTTAACGAATGGTAAGAAAAAAATATAATTTTTATTGATGTTATAATAATAATTATTGAATTGAAGAAAATGGTTTGATAAAAATATTGTAAAAAATAATATAGAATTTTTTTGACTTATCCTCCAGTTTATTTGTCCATATTCAGGGTACATTCCACATTGTTTTCATAATGTACAAGACTTCCAACTTTTGACGGAATCCGTTCAGTCATGACGGTCAACTGCTTTGACCAAAAAAATTTGACGAAAATATCCATTTTCTATTTTCTTCTACCTCTTCCCTCTCACCCCTCTCCTCCTCCTCCCGCGGTCAGCCTCCGCTGCCGCTCCACCGCTCCCCCCCTCCCCGCCATCGTCACTGCTCCCCCCTCTCCGCCCCTGCAGTCCTCGCAGCAGCAGCCGCCGCCGGCCGTACTCGCCGGCTGATATTGCTGCTGCGGGGGCGGAAGGGGAGGGGGAGCGAGGGTGTGGAGGTGGCAGAGAGGGAGTGGGGAGGTGGGGGCTAGTGGCGGAGAGGGGGGGGGGGGGGGGGGGGGGGGGGGGGCTAGTGCGGTAACGGAGAGGGAGGGAGAGGGGGGGGGAGCGGTGACCTGCAACAAGGAGAGAAAAAGAAGACGGAAGTATTTTCGTCCAAAAAAATGAGTCAAACGAGTTGACCGTTAGGAAAATGCGGTTTCTCAATAAAGGAGATGGAGGACTTGTACATTATGAAAAAAATGTTGAATAAAATGGAAGTTAAGTCAAAAAATTCCAATAATATAACTTTTGTTAATATCATAATAATAATAATAATATAATTTAATTAAAAAAAGTTTCAAATATTCGACAAAAAAATTGGGAAAAAGATGTTGTCTATAAAGTAAAACGTTCATATTTATTTGATTATGAAAACGTCAATTTTGTAAGAATGAATGTGCAAAAGGACTTATCAGACCTGCCTATATGTATATGCAAAAAGAACCCTGCTAAAACTCCGCCTAATTCCCAAAACTGGAAGTGAATCAGTGAAGAGAAAAGCGAGAAAATCTATGGCTCTGAAACCCCCGAAACCCTAAAAACCGACCAAAACCCAAACCCTAAATTCTTGGGTTTCTCAAATCACAAGCCGACCTTGGCAATGCCGGTGCAAGGACCCAGGTTCGAATTTCCCTCCTTAATCTTCTTCTAGGATTTCTTCTTCCCTTCATTTCCTCCCAAATTCTCGAGTCAATTCTTTTTTGATAAAAGTTCTCATTTTTCTTGTTTATTTGCTTGGTTTTGTGAATTCGATTCATTTCTGGCATAAAGATCGGATCTTGACGATGTTCCATTGTCTAAATCTAGGGTTTCAGTTGATTTGGGGATGTTTTTGTAGGCCGAGTGCGTAAAATTTGAGAAGAGGGAGGGGACGTGATCGATTTTTGAGGTGGTGGGATGAATAGTGCTTTCAGTGAGCAGATACTTGCGGATAAGCTCTCCAAGCTCAACAGCACCCAGCAATGCATTGAGAGTATCCTTTCTGAAGAGTTTCTTAACTTCAATTTCTGTGTTTTTATCAATTGCTTGCGAAAATAATGAAATTAGTTTGTTCAAAGTATCAATTTGAAATTGTGCAGACGACATGTGGGCATAAGGCTAAGAATATGAGAGAAATTTGAATAATCGTCAAGATTATAGAAATTGCCCTATTTCCAATAGTTTCTAATTGTTCTTTGGTATATGAAAGCTCCCAGTTTTATTTTCTGCTTCCTTGACTTCCTTTCTTTGAAGGACACTTTGGACTCGAGGGGAATCTTGCCTTTGCGTTTCCTTTCAGTTTTCTTGATTTATAGCAAAGCAAGAATGTCTTGCATTACTCATAGTGACTATCCAAATGTTGGATAAGTTGTTTCTTTTTGACACTTCTTATAGTGTAACTCCTTTTTTTTAAATAAACTGGGTAAGAATCAACGAGGAGAACCTGACTGATGCCCAACCAAATATTCTTAAACTTTCAAACTATTAACAGTACTCTATGTCCAGTCAAAATAGAGTTTGTATCAATCTCCTCCAGACTTCTCAAATTAATATTACAACTCCAAACTATCAAAAATATGCAAAACTACCAACTTTTGAAAACTAATACCACCAACTAGCTTGTAGCCAATCGATCCAGCTTCTTGAACCTAGAGTGTTCCTGATTATGCAAAATGACTCCTTTCCTCAAGTGACATCCTCCATCTATAGCATTATCATCAGCTATCCCCTTCATAATAGGCAACTGCACCTTAGCTTTCTTCTTTTTTGGCATTAAACTCAACCACAAGTTAATCAAAGAATTAATAAACATAATATGCTTGAGAGTTGTACTTTATTATCAAATATCCTACTATTTCTCTTTTTCCAAATTGACCATACTACTGCAGCCATGACCAAATCTCATGCTAACCTGTTATTCTTATGAGTAGATTTCACTCTCAGTCTCCATGTAGACCACCATTATTCTACACTTGAAGGAAGTGAAGTTATATGCCAGAATTTTCTAATAAGAGTCCATATGTGTGTGAGAAAACTACAGTAAATAAAGATGTGATGAACTGTTTCATTCTGAAGATCACAAAACACACAGTATATTGTAATTCGAAAGTGCAATTGCCTGTATGAGATATGACATCCCCTTATGCCCTGGGCGACACACGTGCTACAATGGCCGGGACAAAGGGTCGCGATCCCGCGAGGGTGGGTTGACTTGTGAATCGTTGCCTTGTCTTGGGGGTATCACATCATATTAGAGGGTTGATCAATATTCAGTGTTGGTCCACAACCATTTTTTTTAATTTGGGTCAATTATATTCTAAGCCCTTCGTGATTGAGCTTATACTTTACAGGCTTACATCTCATTCCATCAAAATAATACTCATTCTAAGTAATTATATCTGGAAAGTTGAAGGCATAACCGCTCCAAACTAGGATTCATACGATGCATTTCTGTCTATGTCTAGGATGCACGCTTCTTGTTCTATCTTTATCCTGTCTATTATATTTGTATCCATGCAACAATTGCCAATGTTAATATAATGAATGGTTACCTTCTTTTTCACTGTACTATTGTTTCATCGCTAATGAACCACTTAATTAGTTAATGCCTAAACTGTTTCTGTATGTGCTTTTCTATTATGGATTAATCGTCATTCTTGCCTTATGCCTTATGTTTGATGCTTTTGTTGGATAATCAAATATTAGACTGTTTTACCTTCACTGCGATTCTACCAATAGCTTTGTCGCATTGGTGTATATTTCACCGGAAAAATGCCGAACAAGTTGTTCAGACATGGGATAGACAATTCCACAGTTCACAGAAGGAGCAAAAGATACCGTTTCTATACCTTGCTAATGATATCTTACAGAACAGCAAGCGTACCGGAAGTGAGTTTGTGGGTGAGTTTTGGAAGGTTCTTCCAGGAGCAGTCAAAGATATTAATGAGAATGGTGATGACTATGGAAAGAATGTTGTCTCTAGACTGGTGAGAGTAATTAACTTCTTGCCTGATAAGTATATGAGTTTTTTCTTTACTTTTTAGAAATTAACATCTAAACATTTGTATACTTTGGTTACTTCTGTCTCGCATGCCTGTGCTATGTAGAAAGCAAACAAGCATGACTAATTTTGAGTCTTTGACTGTATTTTCATTCCCTAGTATGAAATTGCAAACTTCTAACCTTTTAGTGAGGTGATAGTGGTCCACATTTTACATAAGACTTCTACAATCTGATTTTTTTTAAGTAGTGCATAACATCTATATTCTTCTACCATGTTATCTTTCTTCCACGCATTTACTAAAGAAAATGCAAGTGAAACACTGTAACTTCATATCATCAAGAAACTTGTAACATACCTCCAATGCAATCCTTGCATGATAGTCTTGAATAACATGTATAATTCATTGTACGTATTCCTTTCCATTTAATCACAGTCCTTCTCTTCAATATTTTAGGTCACTATTTGGGAAGAAAGGAGAGTTTTTGGATCACGCACACGAGGCCTCAAGGACTTGATGCTTAGTTCTGAACCGTTACCTGAGTTGGAACTAAATAAAAAACGTTCACGTTCCGGTTATGTGAAAATCATGAGAAGAGATTCACGTTCTATAAAACTAGTAGGATCTCAATCTCTGAATTTCATATTCATTCTTTGACTTTCTGCTGAATATATAACTCACTTAGAAATTTTATTAAGAAATTGTTTAATCAATGGTGTTTCCATTGATAACAGAAATTGTCTATTGGAGGGACAGCCGAAAAGATTGTATCTGCACTCCATACTGTTCTGAGTGAACATCACAGTGAAGATACAGACTTGAACAAATGCAAGGATACAGTCCGTCGACTAGAGAAAATGGAAAAGGATGTTGAAAGTGCATGCATGCGAGGTAAATTTGTAGTTAAGATGCATATTATCTTGTAAATTGTACTGTTAGAACTTACGGAATTAATCGCAATGGTATGGATTTCTGAACCTAGATTCAGCAAGTTTTTTAATTTGAATCTTTGTGTGGTTATACAATTACACTCTTTTGGACTATGGAACTACTTACTGTAATAGGATCATCATCATCTAATCCTCCTTCATAATGGGGCTCGCTTTGCTGGGGATCACAAATCCTAAATTGGGGAGGATCCATTTAATTTTTGAACAAACTTTGTCCGACTATCACCATATCTCAACCCTCTTCGCTGGCACCAAATACCTAGCCAAAGAAGCTACGAATGAAAGACCGGCTTGCACAAACTTGCCTGTTTGGCTTTATAGTCTTTAGCTTATGAAACCAAGGAACAACCCTACGAAATTCTCCTAGATTAAGATTTTAGAAGGTGAAGAATAATAAATGTTGCTAAGGGAGAACGCTGATAGTGTTGAAATTTGATCAGGGGAATTGCTGTTTGATCTAAATTCATATTGCTGTTTGATCTAATCTCCTGTATCTCCTGTTAGCTTTTGATCTACCCATGTACAGTTTTAATCAGTTATCATGGATCATACTTTCCTCCTTCCTATACTTCCTTCAACAATTTATATAGAATTTTCTGAAAATTTTATTCGTTTTTAGTGGGGGACCCTCGCAGGGCAACTCTGGCAGAGGAGATACAGGAGGAGGAGGCTACTTTACAGCTGTGCATTGAGAAGATTAAAGTAATTGAAGCAAACAGAGAAGCCCTTGTCTCTCAGTTAAAAGAAACTCTCCAGGAACAGGTGTGAGATGATTCGTTAACAATTCATTGTTCAGTTTTTGAACATTTTGTATATGGATGGAACTAGGGATCATCTTGTTATCATCAATCATTACGAATGCTTTTTTTCTTCCATAATGTATCTGCCTACTGGACTTCTGTATATTCACTTATTGAAGTTGTTCAGGAATCTCAACTGGAGAGCGTGAGGACTCAGTTACAGGTGTGTAATATAATATCTTAACTAAAACGTCCATGCTTCATTGAATGCATGTTTTCTCTTTTCAAAGTCATTAAATCTTTATCTTCTATTTTTATTTCATTTCTCAATGTACATCATCGATTAGAACCCAAGACGGTTGATTGGAAACCAAATACTTAACATTCTCAACATTCTTTAATATGATACTTTATTTTACATTGCTATAAGCCTTCAGGAAATTTGTTCGTCAGTTGGTCTTTGTTGACATGAAACACTTGATACACAGCTTATTATATATTTTAAGATGCTGACTACTACAGGGCTAGTCGACAAAATGTCATCTTGATAAGAGTTATCTGTTAACTTGGTAAGACTTTTATTTATATAACCCCTAGCAATGATGGTTGTTAATGAATTAGAGTTGCAAATTATTCTACTCGGACATTCAGTGACTATTAGCCTGATTAACTGGATCTCTCTTGGATACTTGCATTGGTGCGCATGTTTTGCACAACAAATTTTTTGAATAAAAATTTAGTTAAATAACTTGGTAAGACTTTTATCTATACAACCCCTAGCAATGATGGTTGTTAATGAATTAGAGTTGCAAATTATTCCACTCGGACATTCAGTGACCATTAGCCTGATTAACTGGATCTCTCTTGGATACTTGCATTGGTTGCGCATGTTTTGCACCACAAATTTTTTGAATTAACTTACAATGAGTCCTTTTTGTTTACCTCATTCAACTTTCAAATCTTAATGACAAATCTTTATAAAAAGACAATTGCCAGCTCATTCTATGTATTTACTAAATGATACAAAAGAATTTTGTATCAATTCTTCTAACTAGAGAATTTCATCTCAATGGCAGGTCGCCCAGGGTCAAGCAGAGCAAGCAGCAAATATGCGAAGACGGCTCAACGATGAGCCCATTGTGCCACCACTAACAAGTGCTCCACCGGCAAAACCGATATCAAATGGTCCAACTTCCTCTTCCACCGACACCTCAAAGAAGACTGCTGCCGCAATTGCTGCTGAGGTTGCAGACAGGCTTGCTGCTTCCACTCACTCCCAGCAGATCATGACTTCGGTTCTGTCAACCTTTGCTGCAGAGGAAGCCAAGAATGCCAATTTGGCAAGCTCGTCGAACACTAATTTGCATCCAAAACCTGCGAAACCACCTGAAACAACCACCACGTTTGTACCGGTACAATCAATGCCTCAAGGTGTTTTGGTGAAACAAGCACCAATGCAAAATCAGGTTGCGACGGTGCCACAACCTCAGTATAACATCTTTGCAACACCTAGTCAGCAATACCTTCAGCCTTCTGGCGGAATGATGATTGGACTGCCATACACTTATACTGCAATGCCTCCACCCCCACCACCACCACCACCTCCACCTCAGATGATGAACATGGCAAGGCCACCGCCATTAGCCCAGCAGCAGCAAATGATGATCCAACAGCCAGCACCGCCCCAACCCCCACCACAGATGCAACAGCCAATGGCGATGCATCAGCCTATGCATAGGACTCAGCAGCCAGCACAGTTTGGTATACAGCAGCCAGCTCCACCAAGTTACAGGCCCCTTCAAGCACCGGGAATGGGATTTTACCATCAGCAAACACAATGAGATTTTGTAGATTTCCATATTGTAGTGTGGGTGATAACCATTGTAGCTGTTTTATTGTAATTTAATTTAGGGAGGTATCATGATTTTTTTTTTTTTTTTTTACCCTTCTTGTAAAAGATAGGAATTTGCCCAAATAACCAATTATGTAGGGTGATGTCATACATGGATATACAAAGAAGCAGTACAAGATCCTTGTTCTGCTCAATTTATTTTTGGATGTTTGGATATGAGACCAAGGCTTATATGCGTGGAATGCAATTTGTGACTGCAAAAGGGTTGAGTTGGTTGTGATCCACAGTATCATCTATACTGTTGTTTCAGACAGCACTCTGATGATGATTTTTGTGTTCTATTTATGACATGAAACTTGTCGTGACTCAACAAATCTTTCAGGCTAAGAGCATCTCCAGCCCCATTGTGACTTTGAAAAGAAAGTTGTTGCCACATAGGAATGACACATTTTTATTTAAAAATTCTTCTTCAATACAATTGTCAAGTAAATTGTGAAACTTATGTAACAAAAGTTATAAAAGACATTATGAAGTTAGTAGCCTAGTTCTAGACAATGCACTTGACAATGTATTTACCTCCATGTCATCAATTATGAATAAAATATATTTAGAAAAAAATAAAATAAAGGAGAAGTTGCCTTGAAAGTTAGAAAAAATAAGCAAATCGATACTTTTGCATTGGATAATATTTTTTTATTTCATTGTGTTTTGTGAATATAGCCTTGCCACCTAGAAAATATATTGTTTTATACTTCATGCCACATAGGAATCACAACACATTACAAGACAATAAGATTGGAGATGCTCTAAGCCTCTATTATAGCCGGGTTCACCGTGTACCCTTCTCCTCATTCACTTGATCACATGGGGATAAGGATTCCACTGCATTCATTAATCCTCATGCCATCAATTGGATGAGGAGGGTGCACGGTGAGTCCGGCTCATTGGATAATTTATCCAATGTTTAATAAATAAAAAAGAACCTTTAAATAATCACTCTGCTTTATGTAGTCATTAAGCATAACTTTTAACACAAAAAATTGTGCGGATTTACTTATCTACTGGTGTGTAAAAGCAAGTTAATTTGTGGCACATAATAAAAGTTCCAGCTACAGACTCTTGTTCTGGAATAGCATTCTCAACATCCTCTTATAAGAAATACAACGAATTTTAGGAGCATTATCCTGTTAAGAGACGTGGCAAAATTTTACTATTTCACAATAAGGTACAAATAAACCCAGTATAGTAAATTTGCTGTATAAAACACCTAAAGTCAATGGCCAAGACACAAACCTCGTCCTACTGAAGATGTGAAGCTCTTCTAGCAATCTCTTCTATATGGCTTGCAGTATCAAAAGGAGTGTGGGCTGTATTCGAGGCAAACATATCTTACATTGCTTAATATCATCATATGTAAAGCTGTGGAAACTACTGTCCCTGCATAGAAAAGTGGTGGATCAGAAGGATAGCTATGTCGCCGAAACACGGCAAAATGGTGTCTGCATCTGCATCCGTACCCTTATCCATGTCCGTATCATGCGAGACAGTTGACTAAATATTGTACCCATCTAAAACACATGTATCTTGTATCCGTAGTGTCCTTAGTCCTTATGTGTATCCTTGTTCATATTCATGCAACACAGGCAGGGTCGACCCAGGAATAAGTCAGACAACACTTCGAACTTGGACAAACCTCTCTGCTTAGGACAACCTCCTATACTAAGCGTGACCTGCAAGAGGTCAGAGTCACGGTTGAACCCCACCCACAGGACATTAAGAAGAACCTCACATATCAAAAACAGCTTGGCCGGACTATCCTTCATTACGGATGAAGGTTAATGTTAAAACTCTTCATAGAAACAAAACAGCAGTACTGGAATAGCTTGGGGTTCTCAAAATATTTAAGATTCGGAAGTTGCCGAGGAGAATGACTTGTGCTAATGATAAGAAAACTAAAAGAGAAATTCGGACACGTTAAATCTACTCATGATAGGAATTTTTTCCTAAATTTTTTTTTTTGGTGAACCATCTCTTACCAGAATTCTAACGTGGATTGAAGTTTTGAAAGATGTAGTTTTTGTTAATGTTACAGAGGACATGACCATTAAGAGAGTTCAATGGAAGAAAAGGAGTCAAACAGCCTACCCCAAAACTTGGGATGAAGGCTTTGTTGTCTTTGTTGTTGCAGTAGTGAGAAAGACCAATCCCTATTAAGCATATGGAGAGGTACAGAGTTTGGTGAGTAGGTTGAAAGAATAAATTGCAGAAAAATCTAGCATACATGAAGAATATCTACTTGTGGAGATTGAGAGACCAGTGACTTTCTAGCTGTGACTGCTTGTTGAGACTTGAGAAACTATGGCTTGCTAGCTGTGATATATACAGTATACTAAAAGAGAAACATAGTAAACAAAGTATTAAAGATATTGTGTTCAAGAACTGATGTTATGTCATATTGTGTTGGGGCATGCCGTGTCTTTACCCTAGCTAATTGATTAATAAAATGACCACCGTTGCAGGAGTGCGTTTTGAAACGATTAAAGGAATGATTTGGCAAAAATGACTTGTTGATACGTAAAACAAATGAATTTTCTAAGCAACTTGTGTTGATTCCCTAAATAAAAGTTGGGAACTATCCACTACTAAATTTTGTCCAATTAGCGACGTCAGAATAAAACGTCGCCAATTCCTAAAAATTTAGCGACTCCATTTTAAAAAGTCACAAAACGTTTTTAGTGGCGACGTTCAGCGTCATCCAGCGACTATCATTATAATTATGAAAATAGACGTCGGTAATAGTCGCTGAACGTCACTAATGTTTTAATTACAGCGACGTATTTAGCGAAATTGTAACAATCACGTCGCAATATATTAAAAACAGCGACGTTTAGCGACTCCTACTTTATACGTCGCTAAATTGTTTAATATAGGGTTCTGATTTTTTATTTCCTCCGTTAGTTTTCATTCGCAAAAATTCGAAACCGCGCGCCCCCTCCGGCTCCGTGACCCCCTCCGGCGCTCCGCCCCCCCCCCCTCCCCAACGTCGTGCTCCCCCTCCGGCTCTCCCCCTCTTTGCTCCAGCCCCCCCTCCTTCGACTCCCCCCTGTGCTCCGGCTCTCTCCCAACTGTGCTCCGACTTCCCCCCTCTGCGCTCCGACTCTCCCCCTCTGTGCTCCGACTCTCCCTCCGCCTTCGGCTCTCCGATCAGTCAGCCCCCTTCCTCGGTCAGGTAAACCATAACCCTAATTCTCATGACACCGATACGGACACTCACAGGCATTTTGACACAGACACACACCATAATTATTCTGACATTGGCACAGACACACTAACACTGACATGGAGTGTGTGTGAAGTGACTGGTGCCTTATATCCTATTCGAAATGACACTGTCATGGACACACTGACACTAACACAGACACACTACAATGGAAGGTGAAGTCCTACGGGTGATATGCTGGTACAACAAATTAGGGTTTGTGAACTTAAGAATCATTTATAGAGATTGCTTGCTAGTTTTCTCCCACCATGTGTTTGTTGAAATGACAAGTTGGTCATTATTGGCTTGATTCTCAGTTTTACCCTTGATTATATATTTATATACTCATTAGAATAGGCATATATATAAGTTTTAAGTGTATATATATATATATATATATATATATATATATATATATATGTGTGTGTGTGTGTGTGTGTGTGTGTGTGTGTGTGAGTGTGTGTGTTTTAGCTTTTGTGGTGTTGGTGTTGTGACATGGAGGTGACGAGAAGGGGATATGGTGCTCGGTTTTCAGAGCAGTCTAGTACTTGTGGAGAGTGTTATTAGCAGTGGAGGTGAGTGTTCTAAGATATTATGGGTGATCGTACAAGTTATAAGTGACAACAACTGCTGTAGTACCAATAATTAGAAGAGCAGCAGCATCAACAACAAGCATTAACAGCAGCAGTAGCACGAAAGCATAACAACAGCAACAACATTTAGTTGCAATAGCAGCAACAATTTGCAATTAGAGCAGCAACAGACAATAGGGAGACAAGGCATCAGTTGTTTGCAATGCCTACAAATGACATCAGCCTAGTCAACACCTGATCGGGGTAGCATCATCTAATACATGAGAGGAAGGGTGGGCATGGTGTGGGGTAAAGTAATTATATGTGAGTTATGTGAGGAATATTGAGTAGTACAACGGTAGCAACTTGTGGCTACGGAGCAGTTAATTGCATTGCATTTATACTTCATAGCCGTTGATTTGGGAGCAGTTAATTGTATTGCCTTTATACTCGTGGCTAGGGAGCAGTTAAATTTTGTAAGAACATGTTAAAGGTGGTAATCCATGTTAATTTAGTACAAAATAATACTGATCTTTCAACATACACTAGAAGTAAATTAGAGTAATCATTGCCAAAATGAGACTCCAAAGACAGTGGAAGCATAGGAGAAATCTTTGTAGAGAGGCATATCAAGGAACAATGAAAATATCATATTAAAAAGTTACAAGCCATTTAACATTTTAAAGATAAAGCCTTTGACTCTTCAACAACAACAATAATAATGTGTTTAAGCCAACAACAACAATGTGCTTATGCCAATTTTTGGAGTCAACTGTATGAATCCTTTTCTTCCATTCTGCTAAGTTAAGGGCCATGTCCATGTAACACTAACAAAACCTGATCATTCTCTGAAACTTCCATCCGTGTTTATTTAGACCTACATATGGTCTTACAAGCACTTTTGATTATTATCTTATCGCTCCTCTTTACCGAACCATTTATTGGTTATGCACATGTACAATTCACTAAAGGCGATTTTCTCTCAGCTTGTCATCAATTGATGTCACCTCCAACTTCCCAATGATACACTCATTTATTACCTTATATTTTAATGTTTTAATTTTGACTCTTGGGAGTACAAAAATGTATTCATAAACAAGTTAAAACTGTAGATAAATCTATGCACACCCCACCACCACACACACGCAACTTTTGTTCACTTGTATATATTAGAAATATTCATGATGAAAAAAATGTTGGTTCTATGATAGCAAATACGTCAAGATATCAATATGTTTGTCCAAGTCTGTACTCATTGAGCTCCTTCACAACTCAATCACATGCAAGTATTCATGTTGATACAAATAGCCCGTGTCTGGATTTGGAGAGTTGCCGTGTCAAAGATCCTGCATCCAGTTCAAAGTGAGACGTCTGTGACAGCATGCAAGAAAAGGAAAACATGCAGACAAAATACAGTGAACAAAGCACGCCGATGGCTGGATGTTTGACATGCAATAAACCTTACATCTAACATGCCTCTTCTACACTCTTACGATGAGTTTGGGATTACTTATCATGGGCCACAAGGTGTTTGGCCGCAACTGCTTTTCAAATTTTTTATTTTTTATTTTTTTTGAGAAGTTAGTTCTATGTTTGGGCAGCTTTTGACAGCAGGTGTTGTAGAAGCATGAAAAATACGTTGATAGCTATACGAAGCGTATTGAGGCAGAGCAGCGTAAACAGAGAACCTCGGAGCCATCAACGTGCAACAGAGCTTTTCCGCTGAGCACAGCGTAAAAATATAAGCTCGAGGACCATCCGCGTAAAGCAGTATGTCCAGGCTACTTCAGCATAAACAGGGTTCTTCATCGCCTTTATGGCGTAAAACTCATCCGCTTTTAATACAACATTGAAGTGTACGCGGGACGCTTCGTATTCTTCGAAATGAACCTGTCAGATCGTACAAAGAACCTGACGTCTGGACTTCTGATAAAAAGTACTGCAGGACTACCTAAGCGACGGCTATAATGAGGACGCGGCACTGCAACCCAGGCTGTCATTTACCGCCATCTCCTTTGCGTAAACCGTTTTTACGCGTACAAAGGGATACGCTGCCTAGTTTTACACAGGCAGATGCGAGCTGTTTACGCTCCGCCGAAGACAAACCGCATGCCACGTCAAAAGCTGCACCTCGTACGGGATTCGAGGCACGTCTCTGCATTTTATGCACAGAGCGGTGACAGGTTCTCGAGGCACGTCTCTGCATTTAAAGCGCCGAATACTGACAGATGCCCGAGGCACGTCTCTGCACCTTGCGCAGGCCAAGTGACAGACCTTCAAAACATGCATCTGCATTTAATGCACAGGATGATGGCGGATCTCCACATTTAATGCTGGAGATTTGATTAAATGTCACCGAACCGTCGTTTAGTGGCATCCCCTTTGCGTAAACTGCTTTTACGCAGACAAGGGGATACGCTGCCTAGTTTTGCACGGGCAGACGTGAGCTTCTTACGCTCCGCGGAAGACAAACAGGCTGCCACGTCATCAGTTTCTCTTCGTACAAAGTTCGAGGCGCGTATCTACATTTAATACGCAGAATGATGGTAAATCTGCGGGACAACAAAGCTTCGAAAACACGCCTCTGCATTTAATACGCAGGATGGGGGCAGATCTCTGCATTTAATGCATGAGATTTGATTATATCTCCAAAAGCCGTAATTCCGGCTAAAGCGTCCACATCAACTCGGCTTCTACGCCTGCTCGGCTTCTATGCCCACTCGGTTTCTACGCCTGCTCGGCTTCTATGCCCACTCGGCTTCTACGCCTGCTCGGCTTCTAAGCCCACTCGGCTTCTACGCCTGCTCGGCTTCTATGCCATTGTGACAGTCATTTGGCTTCTACGCCAACCTCTTCTACACAAGGGATAACTACCTACGTGGCTTCTACGCCGTGATCTTCGCAGCAGCTATACGCGTTTCTCCCTTAGTTGGACACGCGTCACATGCTCACTCAGAAGGTCATCTATACGCAGGCATTGGTTATTTTAAACCGTCGTGTAAAAAGGTGCTGTACTTTCCACTACTCGGTTTCTACGCCGACTGTGTGGTCACTGTCACTAAAAACTCTATAAATAGAGACCTCTATCAACAGAGGAACATGTCGACAAATTGAAAGGAGATTAGGATCGAAGAGAGAGAGAGAGAGAAGAGTCCAGAGCTCAGGCAAAGAGAAGGGGATCGACGACTTTGGCATCGGGCATCCACCCTCTTTAGCAATCCTCGAAGTTGCTTTCTGTCTTCCACGGCACTTCTTCAAAACATCGTGTGGTCCAAGGGCTAAAGTGATCGACCGCAGATCAGACACCTATAGCAATATTTACCCAGATAATAAATTGTACTTCGACATTCCTCCTGTAGGATCAAAATTGTACAATCTTGTTTGTAAACACCGACGAAGTTCGAGCGGGGTTTTCTTTAAAATAAAGGACCTTGTCGTTTCTCGTACTTTTCACTTTCGTTTATTTTTTATCCGAAACAAGATGGCGATTCTGCTGGGGACGTCTTTCTCTTCTCTTCTGATGAGGAAGCAATTGCTCAACACGATACGGTATCCGTGGGATCCGTGAAGAAGACACTGGTCGTCCAGTTCGACCAGTCTGCCTACGAAGACATGCTTCGAACAGGGGGTAGCTCTCACTCCCTCTCAGTCCAAAACAACAGGAAGCTGCGTAAGGTCTGGATGCCCAAGACATCCTCTACCATTCCTGTGGACTCTCCGATCTCTCCGACCAATGAGGTTGTAGCCTTGCTCCCTCTGCGCCTTACGCGTAAAATTCAGTCGCCTGTCTCTGGCAGGCCAGACAAAACTTCTGGCAATGCCTCAGCGCTAACCCAGGAGTATACTCCGCGCCTTGCGCGTAAAATTCAGTCGCCTGTCTCTGGCAGGGTAGACAAAACTTCTGGCAATGCCTCAGCGCTAACCCAGAAGTATAATCCGCGCTCTGCGCGTGAAATTCAGTCTCCCGTATCTGGCGGAAAAGACGAAACTTCGGACAATGCCTCAGTGCTAGTCCAGAAGCCTACTCCGCGCTTTGCGCGTAAAATTCAGTCTCCCGTCCCTGGCGGAATAGACAAAATTTCTGATGATGCCTCAGCGCCAAATCAAGAGTCACATACGTGTTCCGCGCGTAAAAATGCATCGGCCTTCCGCGGAAGAGCAGATGATCCCTGCAATCTACGCAAGGGAAAGCAAGCGGCGGACCGATCAACTTCTCGGCCTTTACGCCAGCAAGGGAACAATCTGCCCAACCTCCGGATTACGCGAGAAGCTGATGGCCGACTGACGACCTCTTCGGCTTTACGCCAACCAGAGCAGAGCTCTGGTTTACGCCAGGAGAAGCCCCTCGGCGTAAAGAAGGCTCAATTTGCGGGAAGACACTCTCCTCGAGGATTATCCGCCACTCAGATGGCCAACCTGTTGTATACGGGTGGCACAGGGAAAACTGTGGTTCCCAACATCCGCATGCCCAGTGAAGTGAACAGAAGGAACAAGCCATCATCATCTTCTTCTTCTGTAACTCCTGACTTGCACAATTATCTGATCCAGAAACGCAAGGAGAGGGGATCTTCCAGCATGTCTATTACGCCTCCTAGCGAGCACTGTTGTAATAGTCATAGGATTGTAATTAATTGTTGCTGTTCTGAAGCAAAACGGTCGGTTTTCGACCGGTTGAGCTACTCTCCATCTTTCCAGGAAGAAGAGCCCACGCATGCATCTGTGAACATGGCTTCACATATACCTAGAGGAGGATCGGGCTCAAGACGTCATCCCTCTAGAACTCCGAGCCGAAGGAGATTCAACATGCTCCTTAGGAACACCGAAGCTGGGGTGTTCCAAAACACTCGTTCGAGGTCGCAACAACCGGCTTCGTACTCTTCTGATTCCGATGCTGGGGGTCGCCAGTCTCCCGAATCAGACGCCGAAAGTATAGAGTCAACTTCTACAGAGACCTATACTAATCTTTCAATGACACCCAGGGAGATGGGAGTTTATGCCATTGGAGATGAACGCGAGGAAGCTTCCCCGTCCGGGAGCGCTGAGCAACGCATCACTACACTGGAGACGTCTCTGAAGGAGATACAATCCATGATGGAGAACATGCACCAGATGATGCTAACTCAACACACAGCTGCCATGGCTCAAGCATCGGCTCCTCCAACCCAGATAGGTGTGGGGGTGGACTTACCACCATCCAACACGATCCAAGAGCCCGCTCGAGATCAAGAGTCAGCGGTTCCTCCGCTTCCTCACTCGGAGAATGTATTACCTCCCGCTGGAGTCGCAATACAATCGATCCCTCACTACTCCGTGGTCCCGCTACCGGCTAAAGATCCGATGCAGGCAGTACGGGAGTTGAAAGCCCAATTTGATGCCCTGAAGCACAAAGATCAGCTCAAGAAATATATGGGAAGGCCTAATGCAGACCAACCAATTAAAAGCTTCAGGAGAAAGAATGGACTTCTCTCTACCTGAATCCTCAAGCCTAATCCCCGATTGATTGCGATGTACGGAGGAGACAGTGCAGAAGAGCTTCCAGCTGTGACTGAAGCCCAGCACCCGCCGACAGTCTATAACCGTGGTCACGTTCCAGGAAGACTTCTGGTAGTTCAACAAGAAGCTACCCCCCGAACTACTGCCAGAGCCGGGAGACATAACCCTGGGGTTATGGAGAATTAACCACCCCCATCAAGTACAGGTATGGTAATTCTACCCTGGGAAAGCTATCACGCCGGGTTTCATCGGCGAGCAGCCCGTCAGTCATGGCCCTCAGGCCAGCTTGGATGCGGCATACCATGGCAGGGAGCAAGCCCAGTCTTGCCCCGAACACCAGACACACTGCAGGCCATAGCGTGTTGCGGTGAATGCGGTCCGCAGATGCGATGTCGGGCACTACTACTCGGCGCAGCCATATGGAGAGGAAGCCAGCCAGTTGAGCTTCCCTGGACAGAGGCCTGCGGCAGCGCCTCAAATAACTATAGGCCTTAGTGCCTACAGGATATTTTCCTATCCCTTCGTCGAGGAGCCGGTCCGGAGCCCCAGCGTCCACCATGAGATCGTCGACTACCTGAGCATTAAGCACGCTCAGAGGATTCACAGGCTGATCCTTGCCCTCCAATACCTTCTCCGGCTTAGCAGTCCTGGACCGGTGAAAGAAGAGGTAGGACGTCCATTTGTTGATGTGAGCCAAATATGAGGGCTCACCATAAAAAGCGGTGCAAGCAAGGTAGTGGCACATCAGCTCCTGGTACACTTCCACTACCAGAGGGTCTGCATCCCCCAGCTCCCGGTTCGTGGGAACATACTCTTCATATGGAGTATCCCCCATCGACAGTCTCGAGATGGCCGCCATCTCATGAAGGTCCAATCCCAGCTCCCCCAGTGGAGTGACGAAAGTCCCGGTAAGCGAAATATATCGCTCCATCAGCGCTAGAAACAGGTTGGGGTTGGGAGGTAACCCAGCACTAGTGACACTCACAGCTTCGTACAGACCAATGCCCTCCAGCTCAGTCTGAAAATGCTTCAGGGCCCAATCAACTAAACGTGCCCATCGAAGGTTTGTAGGGGTGATCCACCCACCGCACCGAGGGTTCACCTTGGGGTATACCCCCCCGTGCCCCATGAAATCATTGCAGAAAGTCGGTAATTGCACCGGCTGGATCACTAGACTGTCTTCACTCGGGACGCTGCCCGAGTACAGTCCCCTAAACATCGTCACATTACCGGTAGAGCGGCTGACAAACGACCCCTGGCCCGCTCCTTTCAGATGAAATATCTTCCCCGGCCTGCCGTGAAGATCATGAGTCAGCGTCCACGACATCCTCCTGGGATGTGTAGCATGGAAGAATGCCGAGATGGGATAGTCTCTCGGCATCTTGGGCAGATACAAAACCAGGTTCCCAGCAGAGAAAACCCAGAGTTCCCTCTTGGGCTTCGTCTGGGACTGCTTATCAATCATGTCCCCGAAGAGGAAAGCCGACTTTATGTACTGCTCCCCGTTTATGTACGTCAGGGGCTCTCCATTGATCAAATTCAACAGCGTTCGCTCGCCCTGCGCCGATATCAAAATTTTCCTTCCTTCGGGATACTGGGGCCCGGAGATAGGAAATGTCACGTGTGACAGATCCTCCAGATAATTGGAGTGCAGCATCCCGGCGGCAGAACCCATCACATCGGCTAGCGGAGACACCTGCAAATCAACTGCAAGAGTGCAAGAAAAACGCATCAGTTCCTATGAACTAAACATTACAGATCTTGCAGCATACGCCAAAAATCAACAGTCTGTGCTTTACGCCAAGTCTGTGAAATTTGAGTTTTTACGCTGGAATCCATTTCCTAAACGTAAAATTCAAGATTGGCAGTATACGGTCTGTGCTTTACGCCAGACTGATAAAATTGAGTTATTATGCCAGAATTTTCATCCAGAAGCGTAACACTCAGATTTTATACTCCAACTTTCGGCAGTCAAAACTTTTACGCCAAACTGCGAAAATATGGAGTTTTTGCGCAGACACATTAGAAATGTGGACGTAAAAAAATGAAACGTCTCTGTGCATCATCTTCCTCGAAGAGGTTATCCGCACAGAAGACGACCTAGCACGGTCACGTACAACGTGTGCGAAGGATTTTCAGTCGTTCTCTTTCGTCCCAAAAGCTCTACCTTGAAGGCCGGGTGCACTGCTCGTCGGCGGCATACTTCGCCCCGAACGAAGTTCGCCTTGCCCGACCGAAGATGCTCTCACTTGAGCAGAAGAACGAGAAGAAGAATCAACCTTCTTTCCCTTAGTGGAGGAGGATTGTTTAGAGGCCATTACTGGAAACTTTGAAATCTCGGAGAAAAAACGGAGGAGAACTCGAACAGTCGAAGGCTTTCTTTCTCAGAAGACGGATGAAAATTTTTTCTTTCAGAAACTTGGGATATATATAGAGTTCGGATGGACTCCTCGAATCCCGAACCAAATCTCCTAATTAATATTCGGTTATGATTGGGGACTACGTCAGCCTATTTACTCAGAGAAAGCGGACAGTCAGCGAATTCGAAAAGTTTTCGCGCAAAGCAGATTCGTGGTTTCTTACGCTAAGGAGCTTTCTACGCTCGACAGCTACAGATCTACGGTTTTACGCTCACAGGCTATAAGTCTATGGTTTTACGCCCGGATGCCTTTGTGCTCGGTAGCTTTTACGCTCGAGAGGCTACAAACCTACGACTTCACGCTCAGCAGCTACAAATCTATGATCTCACGCTCGGTGGCTTTTTACGCTCAGAGACAACAGATCCACAACTCCACGCTCGAAATTTTTTCTTTTCGGGAGCTACAAATCTACAGTTTTTACGCTAAAGGAGCTTTCTACGCTCGACAGCTACAAATCTACGGTTTTACGTTCAAAGGCTACAAGTCTATGGTTTTACGCCCGGATGCTCTCATGCTCGGTAGCTTTTACGCTCGAGAGGCTACAGACCTACGACTTCACGCTCAGGAACTACAACTTATGATTTCACGCTCGGTGGCGCTTAGTTTACGCTCAGAGGCTGCAAACTTATGATTCCACGCTCTATGGCTTTCCGCATATCTGAAAAATGCGTCGGCCAGTATAGTACATCTGAACAGTTATCAAAGGCGGTCAATTGCAGGAGTTCACACAGAAGATACTCCTTCTTGACCTCAAGATATCCCAAGTGTCCGAAGCATACAGAGTTCAACATTGAAAAATTACTCTTCTTCATGGGTTGATTCGAAGTTCATCCAGAATCTAGTCTGAATATTTCGTCTGCAAATTCAAGATGGCAGCTCAGTTCTTGACAGCCATTTCTCGCCCTGTTCCAAGGGATTTTCGAGAAGTCACTCTTGAAGACGACGGTCTGAACAAAAATTCTGTTTATCAGGAGTAAAAAACAGTTCAGAATTCTACGCGGTTCCTAACAGCAAGACAGTTCAAACATTCGACTGCTAAAGCGGCTTTCTGCGCATCCTTAGTTATGCGTAAAAGACAGGACAGGACCTAGCGCTCTTTCTATACAGAGTCGGCGTAAAGAATCAGACGTGTCGAAGCAACACATATTCAGACTTCACAGCAAAGTATGGCAACATGATCATATGCAAAGAAGAAAGACGATTTTATTAAAATTAAAAGCATGATTACATGAGGGAAATCCAGTCTACAAGGGTTTTCTTCATTTTCATGACCTTACATGAGGGAAATCTCGTCTACAAAGGGCTTCCTCATCGTCGTCTGAAGATCGCACCCAGAATCTGTTCTGCCAGGTTCTCGCATGGGCGGCAATTCTTCACCATCTTCTCCAGCAGTCAGTCAATGTCCGCAAAATGACTGACATATTGGTCAACGGCGGCAGGATACAGAGCTGGGCATAGACCCATCCGTCAACAGAAGAAAAGCAGAGTAAATCTACTTTCTTACATCCAACGCCGTCACAGATTGAGTTGAGATATTTCACCCAACTCAATCCTGGACAGTCGCCAGTTTGCCGGCCCTCGTCCACGGAGGTAACGGGAGAAGGCACCGCTTGCAAGCGGCATGGCGAAATGCGATCCTTCTTCTCTCCCGAAGAACCACCATACAAAGTTGCTGATTATCCCGAGCAAAGGAGGCTATGATATCCTTCAATGATCCATCATTGCAGAGAACATTTGCTCGAAGACGCCGTCTTTTTCGGCTCCTTACATGCTGGAAGAGCATGATCTCCTTCTTCCTCAAGTCGCCCCGACGAACTCCGGCCATCATCTCTGTGTGGTGAAGGAAATGTGGGAAGAACAGGTTAACTCCTCAGCCTTTTTATAGGCGAAAGAGATCACACCGATCCCCAATAACTCCGTCATAAAGTCAGCCATGAAAGAACGTGTCAGGCTTGACCGTTTCAAAGCTCCATTCAGAAACGTTTCAAATTACGAGGAACGTTCATGCTTCATTCAAAGCGTTTCAAATTACGAGGAATTTAAAAACTTTGAAGGGGGTCTTGTAGAAGCATGAAAAATACGCTGATAGCTATACGCAGCGTATTGAGGCAGAGCAGCGTAAACAGAGGACCTCGGAGCCATCAACGTGCAACAGAGCTTTTCCGCTGAGCACAGCGTAAAAATATGAGCTCGTGGACCATCCGCGTAAAGCAGTATGTCCAGGCGACTTCAGCATAAACAGGGTTCTTCATCGCCTTTATGGCGTAAAACTCATCCGCTTTTAATACAGCATTAAAGTGTACGAGGGACGCTTCGTATTCTTCGAAATGAACCTATCAGATCGTACAAAAAACCTGACGTCTGGACTTCTGACAAAAAGTACTGCACGACTACCCAAACGACGGCTATAATGATGGCGCGGCACTGCAACCCAGGCTGTCATTTACCGCCATCTCCTTTGCGTAAACCGCTTTTACGCGTACAAAGGGATACGCTGCCTAGTTTTACACAGGCAGATGCGAGCTGTTTACGCTCCGCCGAAGACAAACCGCCTGCCACGTCAAAAGCTGCACCTCGTACGGGATTCGAGGCACGTCTCTGCATTTTATGCACAGAGCGGTGACAGGTTCTCGAGCCACGTCTCTGCATTTAAAGCGCCGAATACTGACAGATGCCCAAGGCACGTCTCTGCACCTTGCGCAGGCCAAGGGACAGACCTTCAAAACACGCATCTGCATTTAATGCACAGGATGATGGCGGATCTCCACATTTAATGCTGGGAATTTGATTAAATGTCACCGAATCGTCGTTTAGTGGCATCTCCTTTGCATAAACTGCTTTTACGCAGACAAGGAGATACGCTGCCTAGTTTTGCACGGGAAGACGTGAGCTTCTTACGCTCCGCGGAAGACAAACAGGCTGCCACGTCATCAGTTTCTCTTCGTACAAAGTTCGAGGTGCGTATCTGCATTTAATACGCAGAATGATGGTAAATCTGCGGGACAGCAAAGCTTCGAAAACACGCCTCTGCATTTAATGCGCAGGATGGGGGCAGATCTCTGCATTTAATGCATGAGATTTGATTATATCTCCAAAAGCCGTAATTCCGGCTAAAGCGTCCACATCAACTCGGCTTCTACGCATGCTCGGCTTCTATGCCCACTCGGCTTCTACGCCTGCTCGGCTTCTATGCCCACTCGGCTTCTACGCCCACTCGACTTCTACGCCTACTCGGCTTCTATGCCATGGTGACAGTCATTTGGCTTCTACGCCAACCTCTTCTACACAAGGGATAACTACCTACGTGGCTTCTACGCCGTGATCTTCGCAGCAGCTATACGCGTTTGTCCCTTAGTTGGACACGCGTCACATGCTCACTCAGAAGGTCGTCTATACGCAGGCATTGGTTATTTTAAACCGTCGTGTAAAAGGGTGTTGTACTTTCCACTACTCGGTTTCTACGCCGACTGTGTGGTCATTGTCACTAAAAACTCTATAAATAGAGACCTCTATCAACAGAGGAACAGGTCGACAAATTGAAAGGAGATTAGGATCGAAGAGAGAGAGAGAGAGAGAGAGAGAGAGAGAAAAGAGTCCAGAGCTCAGGCAAAGAGAAGGGGATCGACGACTTTGGCATCGGGCATCCACCCTCTTTAGCAACCCTCGAAGCTGCTTTCTGTCTTCTACGGCACTTCTTCAAAACATCGTGTGGTCCAAGGGATAAAGTGATCGACCGCAGATCAGACACCTATAGCAATATTTATCCAGATTAAATAAATTGTACTTCGACATTCCTCCTGTAGAATCAAAATTGTACAATCTTGTTTGTAAACACCGACGAAGTTCGAGCGGGATTTTCTTTAAAATAAAGGACCTTGTCGTTTCTTGTACTTTTCACTTTCGTTTATTTTTATCTGAAACAGGTGTGAGGCTGCTGTCAAAAGCTGTTTCCGCTATCACTCCTCCAAAAGAGCAGAAATTCCAAACCTGGTTGTGTAAGGGAACTTGGAGACTTGTTCCTTGGTTGCTGACCTGCATAACCAAGAGGAGTAGGTTTTCCCACCGAATTAATGGGCCTTAGTTGTTGTATGCAACGACCATCTCTCCTCATATTTGCATTGGCTACGAATTTTGGTACAATAATAGGTTGACATACAATTGAAGTTGATTTAGAGAACTATGTTTAGTTTTCCCATGGAATTTCCAATTGTTGAGTCATACTCCACAAACAGACCCATTTTGTGAAGATGATGAACTTATATAAGGAACATAGGGGATGCTATATCGACTGGGTGGAAAAAAATAGAGATTTATGGGGATAAGAAAAAGAGGCTTCAACACCAGATGCAATGCAAGTGATCGAACATAAAAGTATGTCCTGGTGGCACGAGTCTTCTACTTACATATGCTCTGGAGAGGGTCAAGATGTATGTAATCTTATCCCATATCTATAAGGAGAGGTGGTTTCCGTGACTTGAATATGCATCCTCCATGATGCAAGCAACAATCCTTACCTCTCTAGCCGATCAAAAATAGAACATACAATTTCCTCGAAGAAGCCAGGATACATCCACGTGTTCGTCTTCACGTAATTTTCACTTGGTTAATGGTTGGATTGAAAGAAGTAAAGGCAACTTCTTTCTGATCATATAGGAAATTGATGAAAGGAAAATCCAACGAAAAGGGCGTGATACTTGTTAGAAGACTACATCGTGACAAAGTTGGGAGTACTTTATCACTGCCACAAGGCTCCGACTACATAGTGAAAACCATATGTTGGTATCTTGAGACGCACCTATGCCATAAAAATCCTAAGGGAAAGAAAGAAACATGCAACATATTGGTACTCTAGGAAGCACTCGAAAAAAATCGGTGCAGCATCCGTGTCGGACACATACCAGACATGAATGAACACCGCAAAACTACCGCCCTGTCTCCATCTTCGGCCGTATCCTACTCGAATCCTGCAACATAGTCGTTACTAACTAAAGGGTTTGCATCTACAATTCAATTAGCTAAATGATCTTTTGCAATTTACATATAATTCTACATTTATATGGCCAAAATCACAATTTTTTGAGCGATGAACAATTCCAAGACCATAGAGACACGAACTTAAAGTAATCAGAGCAGGTACCCATGAAATCATCATGAAGTGCATTAAAGAATGATTTTTTTGAGAAATTAAGACAAGGATTTTGCTTGATTGTTAGAATTTTTTTATGAATTATCAAAATTTTAATCAGAGAGAAAAGAGGGATCGTAACAACACACCTCTTCTAGTAATCCATAAGCAACTTCCGCCATTGAAATCTCTCTCTCTCTCTCTCTCTCTCTCTCTCGCGTAGAAAATCATAGAGGCCGAGGTCTCCAAAAGTAAAGATGCTAATTTGACAAGTATTATTTTTGACATGTAAACCCTTAATAAATTTCAAGTTCGCAAAATAAAAAATCATTCCTTCTCTGTCTTATTTAATATTAAATACTGAACTGCTATTTGTTTCGCTCGTGGACGGACCGTACGTCCACGTGACGGTTCCTTACCGGAGATGCAAGGGAGTGGGGCCCTAAGCATACAGGAAAAGCTAATGGAAGTCCGCTGCATGGGCGAGGGCGGCCACGCTCACGTCCACCGGCAAACAAAATAATATTTTTCTATTGAATAATTTATATAATAAAATAATTTATTTTTTTAGTCAAACATAAAAAAATAAAGAATAATTACGATTAAAAAATAAAGAATAATTACGATTAAAAAAATAAAGAATAATTACGATTGAAATATCTTTTTAATTTCAAAACAATTTTATGCAAAAAGTCGTACATAAAAGTTTTCAAGCAAATGGCTGGATATTTACAAGTAAAGTTGGAAATAAAGAAAATAAGCCCCAAACAACCCAATGAACACAGAAAATAAGCATAGGAACTGAGGACCATGCTCCATTTTCGACGGGAGTATCAATAATTTTTAATATTAATAAATTATTAAAATTAAATTATTATTTTTTATACATTTAGGTTTTTAAGTATTTTCTGTTTTGTTTCTTACTAGTTTCAAAATTGTATGAAATAATAGTAATCCTTGTTGATTGGTTTACTTACGATAAATAATTTATTTTTTTATATTTTTACATCCTACCTACTATGTTTTACACAACTTTACTATGGTTTTAGGTCCTTGTTGTTTGGTATTTTTCTTTCAATTTTTCAAAAAAGACCCCTAACGTTGGATATGGATCAATAGCATAATGGTTAGTGTCATATTAAAATATGTCAAATTGTGTCGATATCGACATGTTCTTAATTGTTATCGAACACTACCAACATGTTCCGACTCGTCTGGCCTCATGAGTCGATTGTTATGTTATGATCCGCACCCGAAAAATCGGACATGAGTCGTGGGTACGTCCAGCCTACGCCGCAGAATCGGCGGTAGAACGCTGTAAAGGTCCGTTCTATGTCACAATATCTATATCTCACAATGATCAGTCAATATAACCTCTCCAAAAGGAGAGCAACCACGCAATATACATGAATACTCAATCACAATAACTAGGGGAAGAGTAAAAGCACGATAAGATATCACAAAGAAACAAGAACCAAAGAGCAAGAACAATATCCAAATACAGTCCAAGTCTAAGGGTCTACAACATCTCATAGAAACAAAATAATAAATACAATCATCCAAAATAGCAACTGGGAACAACCCAGGGAAACCCACCTAGCTGAACTAAGGTGCTAACGGCGTCTCCTCGACGGGCTCCTCCTCAATCTCCGGGTCACAACACTCCTCGACGCCCGGCCCGTAGAATGTCGGACAAAAATTCTCAGGATCCTCTGGAAAAAATATGTCCAATCAGGACTGGAGCGAAGTACATAACTCTGAAAGCAACTCCAAATACATGGTAAGGTGTATATGACTAGCAATAGAAAAGTATACAAGATGCACAGGAAAATAAATACATGGTAGAGTAAATAAAGTGTCACGACCCGCACCCGGTATAGGGGCACGAGAGCGTGGGTACGTCCAGCCTACGCCGCAGCATCGACGGTAGAACGTTGTCTGGGTCACAATAACACTAACTAACTAAACACCTGTCAATAATATACATCTCCATGATCTCACAATATAACTCAATCACCACAACTATAAGGCACGATAAAAGATAAAAGGAAATGACATAGTTAAACACCATGTCTCAAACATAAAGATAACTCACAGTCTAACTGTCCAACACAAGTCTCCAATTAAACTTAACATAAGTCTAAACATAAACTGCAATATCCTCCATAAGTCTCAAGCATAAATAAATACTATCTAAATAGCTGTAGGCAAAGTCTCATCTAGAAGCATAGTCTTTTCTAGGATCTCTGGTGCATAGTCTGCTTCTATACCTGGTCCGTAGTGCGTGGTACAGAAATCCTCAAGGTTCTCTGGAAAAAATATCCAGTCAGGATTGGAACGAAAATACACCTCTAACAGCAGTTCCACATATATTGACAAAAACTATAACACAGTGTAAAGAAATACAAGACAGATATGAATAACTGGAAATAAGATACTGAAATAAGAAATGCTGGAATAATACTGGAACATCATCATCGATATGCATCTGACAAGAAATAGAACTACAAGTGTACGCAAGTATGAAGAACTGGTATGTAAGTGTGTATAAGAACAACAACTAGAACATGTGGAAATACAAGATCAGTCTATCAAGATACATGTCAAAAATCATCTATCTAAGTGTGTGAAATTTCAGTATATCATGTGATCGGCTTGGGTTATATGACTCATTACATGGATTAGCGATCATCCCCAACAGGTCAGGCTAACCGGAATGTAACAGTGATGAGGCATGTAAGGGTAAGGCCGCACCGACGTAAAATATGGGTGAGCTAATGCTGCATGTAAGGGGTATGATCACATAACTACTAATACTTCCCCGTTTCTCCCCAGCTAGCACGATGGATTCCAATCACGACTCCTCGTGACAGGTCTCAATGATGCCAACTCGTGTAAAGAACAGTGTCGGAGTCATGTACGCTATACAACAAGAATTATAGAGATAATCAACATAATGGAAACTGTCAGAGAATGTACTCGCCTGTGGTCCTTAGCTGGCAATACCAAAGTCCGGGTTCCAAGGTATTGTCTGAGTGATCCAATAGTCCTATAGATATATCATAAACACAATACTGTATCAGACATCACACTAATACACGATCAACAGAATGATCAAGGATCATACTAGGGGTCGCGTCTGTAATTGCTGTGCATAACAGACAGTCAATGGTACGGTCTTGCCAGTACGTCAGTGTACATATGGCAGTCTACCATCATGCTACATGGTCATCGGTAGATGTAGCTACGGGGTATCCGTGGTCACGATCAAGACATCTTGGATATGTGATACATGTGTAAGCCCCTGATTTTTCAAAAATATTAAAATTAGGATTTTTAACTATTTTCTGGAATTTTTTGGGAATTTTCTGAAATTAAAATCAGGGTTTTAAATTATTACAAAAATTTTAATTGATATTAAACAACATTAAAATATTATGAAAATAATACTTTTGGGTGTAAAATGAAAAACTGGACTTAGGATAATTTTTCTGGAATTTATCGGGCCCCGGACCTATTTTTAAATGCCTAAAAACTATTTTATTAATTAATTAATTAATTATACTAATTATTATTATTATTATTACTATTATTATTATTGTTATTATTATAAATCAGCCCAGCCCGGCCCGCTCCGGCCCGGCCCAGCCCGTTGGGCCGAGCCCAGCCCGCTCCCTTGCGGGTTGGGTCGGGTCTGCCCAGACCCGACCCGCCGCCCACTGACCCGCTCTCCAGCCCCTCTCTCCGCCTGAACCGGTCCCCTCCGCATCCGGCGCCGCCGACTCCGGCCACGCGGCGCCTAGCCCGGCCGCGCGCCCCTCACCCCGCGGCCACGTCGCCCACTCCGGCCCGCCTCACCCGGCGCCTCCCCCGCTCCTCTTCCCCCATTTAAACCCCCCCCGACTTCCCCTCTCCGGCCATCCCCCCTCCGCAACGCTCTCCAGCCGCCGCCCGCGGACGCCGCCGCTTCCCGCCAGCTCCGCCGCCTCGCTCGCCTCCAGCCCGCCTCAGCCCAGTCGCCGGAGACCCGCACTCGAGCCCGACGACCCCGCTGCCCCAGAGCTGCTCCGCCCGCCTCCGGCGTCTGCCGCTCGCCGCCGACCAACCACGCAGCACCCGCCCTAGCCCCCGGCGGCCTCCCCCTACCGCGAGCCGCCGCTGTGCCGCCGTCTCCGGCCAGAACCCTAACCCTATTTCGGTCCCTGTGTCCGACACGAGTCGGACACGTGTCGGACACGGTTCGAACCCGGTTTTCGGGTCCCCTTCAGGTGCGTGTATCTTTTTGCTCGTAACTTCGTTTTTGATTCCGCAAATTGCGTTGTGAAGCCTGTATGACCCTCTCGGTGTCCGGACAAACTGTTCGGGGCATCGCGTCCTGTGGTGATCGCACACCGCGATCCAAAAACAGAAAAAACCAGAACCTATTTCACCCCGGAACTGAGTGCGCCCCGCCAAACGGGACGACTTGGTCGCGTGCGGTCTTTACAAATATGTGCGCATCGTCGATACGGATGTGTGAGATTTCGTGGAAGCTGATTCGGGTGTGCGTGCACACCGAAATCAACGCGTATCCGCGGACATCGCCCCGTATTCGCCCTTTCTGCAATTCGCCCTAACTTCGTGTACACTCGTCAGATCGAGACGAAACTTATGCCATCGGACTCGTAGCGATACGCTGGTCCTGTGGGTCAAGTTTGGTTCGATTCTGAGAACGTTGACGAAATCGCGTGTCGTGGGCTCCACAGGCCCCGCTCGACGGACGATTTTGTGTTCGGCTCATCGGAATCCAAATCTGGAAGTTTCGTTGGGTTCGTATCAGCGTTCCTGACCTGTTGACACTAAGTTTGGTGAAATTGGAGACCGTTGACCCGGACACGTTTTTCGGTGCAAAGCGGGCCCACCGGCGGACCCCGTTTTGGCCAGAAACTGCCGTTTTTGTTCTTGTCTCCAAATTGGACCCAAGGATAGGCGTTTCTAGCTATTTGACATCTTCTGAGCATGATGGTAATGTCTATTTTAGCTTTTGGACTCATCTCTGGATTTTTCCCCAAAGAACCATATTAATCAGATCCAAACAACAGGCAAGTACCTGCACTTCAAGTTAATCTTTATATATTATGATAATTAATTCCCTGTCATACATGTACCCTTGATGTTTACACCTAGTGTTAGAAATGTGGAATTTCATGTCTTGAATACTGGAGTTCATGTCTTGTTTTTCGTGTCGGGTGGGAGAATACTAAGGAGGCATGGAGTTTATCCTTTCCCCTGTATTGTCTAATAGCTGTTGGTACACGACTGTCCATCAGCCGGATCTCGATTATATTGTCTAATAGCCGTTTATGACGGCCGGATTAGCCTTATAAACCCCTACATGCCAACTATGTATTCTAAAAACAAACACAAGTTCTCACAGATAGTTCTGGTCATGTTATATTTTCTGCTGGCTATTGTAGTTTTATTTCCTGTTTCATTTATTTCTGTTTCTCATATTCCTGTTTACAGTTAACTCTGAGATAATAATGTTCTGTTAATGCTGTTTCTCAACATGATATCCAATATTTAATTGTCATAAAATATTTAGTTTAACCTTGTTGTGCACTGTGTACTTTGCTCCTTTCCTGACTGGATCTGTTGATTTAGGCGATGATGAGGATCTTGCCCCTACTTATTATGGTCCCTATGAGGGGACTGATGATACCTATGAGGAGCCAGAACCCACCCAGGAGACCCCTGCTGCAGAGTAGCTAGTAGTAGCTATCTTTCATTTATATTCTTATCTCATTTATCGGGTTTGTCCCCGACTTCATTTTGAAATCCTGTACTAAAATATTTGAATCTGTTGTCACATTTATTTCAGTTGCAATCTTAAGTTCAATTCTCATTATTATCTTGTCTATGTTATTTGTGAATGAGCTAGTTAGTAAATATGGATTGACCTAGACAGCGTACTACCGCCGACACTGCGGCGTAGGCTAGACGTACCCACGCACTCGTGCCCGAATTTCCGGGTGCGGGTCGTGACACGTTTTTATGGTGGCCCATACAGGTCCTATCCTAAAATAGGAAAATACCCTAGGACAGGGTATGGAATAAGATTGAGGATTCTAGGAAAAGCTCATTCACAGTATAGGGTCCTTATTTCAATTCTTGATATCATTTCTGCTCAATTTTCCTATCGCCTTTGATTTCCAAGTATTCTATTCTAATCTTCCTATCCCTTAATCTTTCAGCATAGTTCAGACGAGGAACACAGTAGGAGGCACATCAGAACCAGCTGAGCAGAATGTGCCCGAGACTCTTGCACTCCCGCCGTCTCCATCTGTTCCGGCAGTTACTCTAGATGGGGCACAGCTACTTGGAGTATTCCAGGGATTGGTGGAATCCCAGAAGGAATAAACTGCCCTGCTACGGACCAGCCTTTCAGAAGCTTTTTGGACCCGGGAGTCACCACAAAAGAGGCCAGGAAGTGCCAAGGACTTTAAGAACCTTAGACCCCTGGAATTCTATGGAACTGAAGGCATTCTCTATGCCGATGAATGGATAGAGAACGTAGAGCGACTCCTGAAGACTGCTCGGGTCCCTGATGATCTCAAATTGGAGTCCGCAAGCCTGCAACTGTTCGACATAGCTCGGACCTGGTTCAGAGATGAACCCCAACTATCTGCTCCTGACCTCACCTGGGAAGATTTTAAGAGGCTATTCAAGGAGAAATTCTACCCCGAAGTGGCTCGGGAAGCTCTCGAAAGCCAATTCGAGAGACTGGAGCAAGGTAACCTGACTGTTGATGAGTATACTGCTGAATTTAGCAGGTTAAGCCACTTTGCGGAGTACATGGTTCGTACCCCGGAGGACAGAGCCCGTAGATTCAAGAAGGGGTTGTCTCCGGATATTCGCCTTGCTGTCACCACCAGCCGAGATCGCACCTACGAGGAAATCTTGAGCGTGGCACAAGGCGTTGAGAGAGACATGGGACATAAACTAAAACGGGAAAGAGATACTGGAAGTACAGGACCCAACAAACGCCCTTTTCAACAACAGCAACAGCAGAGGTCCCCGCAACAAGCTCAGCGTCCTCTCCCTCGAGCTCCAGCACCCCAACACCAGGCCCAGGGACAGAACCAACAAGCTGCTGCTTGTAACTATTGTCATAGACCAGGTCATACTTGGCAAGTTTGCAGAAAGAGGCTAGGTGTTTGTCTACTTTGTGGCTCAGCAGCACATCAAGTGAGGGACTGTCCCGCTGCTCAAGGACGCGGACAGGCTTACGTAATGACCGTGGAGAACGCGCGAACTCTGGAAGCAGCTAATGCGCGTAAGTGATTCGTAGATATCTTTTCTAGTATTGTTTTTGTGCCTATTGGTTCGTGACCTTAGCCCCAACCTAGTAATTTTTGAACTTGCTAAATAGCCTAGTATGCTTTTTTAATTTTGATAACTGTAGAGTTTTTAGAAGCTTTTGCTATTATGCTTATTTTGTGTCTTGAGAACTTCAATAAATTTTGTACATCTTTTCATCATCATCTACCGCACTTAATTTTGCTGAACTCGACTGATGCTGCTATTTTATAGCCTAGTTTTGCAAGCTTACTCTTTATCGGGCTTGTTCATGACACCTGTATTATTGAGGCCTGATCAACCCCACTAATACAAGTGTCTACTCAGAATCAGTGTACTACGGTCTGATCAACCTTAGTGCATTTTGATTCGTACTTCGCACGACTACTTTATGTGGATTGAGTTGACTAGCATATTCGTCCCTAAATACGCCCGAGCATATCGTATCAGTTACATAACTGTACTAATACGAGCATGCGAACAAATGATTACCAGAATAGAATCTCAATCCATAACCGCCTGACAAATTCCCATTAGAATTCCTTAAACGCCTTGATCCCTATACCCCTGTTCTACCACCTCGCCCTTAAACTCTTTATTATTGATCCTCGTCTTCCCTCATTTCGGAAAGACAAAAACCTGTGGTTGGTATAAGTTGATTTGTAGTGCTAGACATACCCCTCAGACCGGTCGAATTGATGATAACCTCTATGACTAAGGGAATACCATAGGTGGTGTATTTGTATTGCAGACTTAAAGATTCAATACCATGATTTATTAAGTTGAGACCTAGCCTCACTAATTTTACAGCCTTAGAGGATATGGGTAAAATTATAAGTTGGGTAGCAACCGCAATGTTCACCTGAGAGAAACCCGTTAGACTATAATCAAGTAAGTTTGGACAGAGAGAACCCTGCCATAATTTAAATTTCGAGGACAAAATTTTTATAAGTTGGGTAGATTGTAAGCCCCTGATTTTTCAAAAATATTAAAATTATGATTTTTAACAATTTTCTGGAATTTTTTCGGAATTTTCTGAAATTAAAATCAGGGTTTTAAATTATTACAAGATTTTTAATTGATATTAAACAATATTAAAATATTATGAAAATAATACTTTTGGGTGTAAAATGAAAAACTGGACTTAGGGTAATTTTTCTGGAATTTATCGGGCCCCGGACCTATTTTTAAATGCCTAAAAACTATTTTATTAATTAATTAATTAATTATACTAATTATTATTATTATTATTATTATTACTATTATTATTATTTTTATTATTATAAATCAGCCCAGCCCGGCCCGCTCCGGCCCGGCCCAGCCCGTTGGGCCGAGCCCAGCCCGTTCCCTTGCGGGTCGGGTCGGGTCTGCCCAGACCCGACCCGCCGCCCACTGACCCGCTCTCCAGCCCCTCTCTCCGCCTGAACCGGTCCCCTCCGCATCCGGCGCCGCCGACTCCGGCCACGCGGCGCATAGCACGGCCGCGCGCCCCTCACCCCGCGGCCACGTCGCCCACTCCGGCCCGCCTCACCCGGCGCCTCCCCCGCTCCTCTTCCCCCATTTAGACCCCCCCCCCCGACTTCCCCTCTCCGGCCATCCCCCCTCCGCACCTCTCTCCAGCCGCCGCTTCCCGCCAGCTCCGCCGCCTCGCTCGCCTCCAGCCCGCCTCAGCCCAGTCGCCGGAGACCCGCGCTCGAGCCCGACGACCCCGCTGCCCCAGAGCTGCTCCGCCCGCCTCCGGCGTCTGCCGCTCGCCGCCGACCAACCACGCAGCACCCGCCCTAGCCCCCGGCGGCCTCCCCCCACCGCGAGCCAGAACCCTAACCCTATTTCGGTCCCTGTGTCCGACACGAGTCGGACACGTGTCGGACACGGTTCGAACCCGGTTTTCGGGTCCCCTTCAGGTGCGTGTATCTTTTTGCTCGTAACTCCGTTTTTGATTCCGCAAATTGCGTTGTGAAGCCTGTATGACCCTCTCGGTGTCCGGACAAACTGTTCGGGGCATCGCGTCCTGTGGTGATCGCACACCGCGATCCAAAAACAGAAAAAAACCAGACCCTATTTCACCCCGGAACTGAGTGCGCCCCGCCAAACGGGATGACTTGGTCGCGTGCGGTCTTTACAGATACGTGCGCATCGTCGATACGGATGTGTGAGATTTCGTGAAAGCTAATTCGGGTGTGCGTGCACACCGGAATCAACGCGTATCCGCGGACATCGCCCCGTATTTGCCATTTCTACAATTTGCCCTAACTTCGTGTACACTCGTCAGATGGAGACGAAACTTGCGCCATCGGACTCGTAGCGATACGCTGGTCCTGTGGGTCAAGTTTGGTTTGATTCTGAGAACGTTGACGAAATTGCGTGTCGTGGGCCCCATAGGCCCCGCTCGACGGGCGATTTTGTGTTCGGCTCATCGGAATCCAAATCTGGAAGTTCCATTGGGTTCGTATCAGCGTTCCTGACCTGTTGACACTAAGTTTGGTGAAATTGAAGACCGTTGACCCGGACACGTTTTTTGGTGCAAAGCGGGCCCACCGGCGGACCCCGTTTTGGCCCGAAACTGCCGTTTTTGTTCTTGTCTCCAAATTGGACCCAAGGACAGGCGTTTCTAGCTATTTGATATCTTCTGAGCATGATGGTAATGTCTATTTTAGCTTTTGGATTCATCTCTGGTTTTTTCTCCAAAGAACCATATTAATCAGATCCAAACAACAGGCAAGTACCTGCACTTCAAGTTAATCTTTATATATTGTGATAACTAATTCCCTGCCATACATGTACCCTTGATGTTTACACCTAGTGTTAGAAATATGAAATTTTATGTCTTGAATACTGGAGTTCATGTCTTGTTTTTCGTGTCGGGTGGGAGAATACTAAGGAGGCATGGAGTTTACCCTTTCCCCTGTATTATCTAATAGCTGTTGGTACACGACTGTCCATCAGCCGGATCTCGATTATATTGTCTAATAGCCGTTTATGACGGCCGGATTAGCCTTATAAACCCCTACATGCCAACTATGTATTCTAAAAACAAACACAAGTTCTCACAGATAGTTCTGGTCATGTTATATTTCCTGCTGGCTATTGTAGTTTTATTTCCTGTTTCATTTATTTCTGTTTCTCATATTCCTGTTTACAGTTAACTCTGAGATAATAATGTTCTGTTAATGCTGTTTCTCAACATGATATCCAATATTTAATTGTCATAAAATATTTAGTTTAACCTTGTTGTGCACTGTGTACTTTGCTCCTTTCCTGACTGGATCTGTTGATTTAGGCGATGATGAGGATCTTGCCCCTACTTATTATGGTCCCTATGAGGGGACTGATGATACCTATGAGGAGCCAGAACCCACCCAGGAGACCCCTGCTGCAGAGTAGCTAGTAGTAGCTATCTTTCATTTATATTCTTATCTCATTTATCGGGTTTGTCCCCGACTTTATTTTGAAATCCTGTACTAAAACATTTGAATCTGTTGTCACATTTATTTCAGTTGCAATCTTAAGTTCAATTCTCATTATTATCTTGTCTATGTTATTTGTGAATGAGCTAGTTAGTAAATATGGATTGACCTAGACAGCGTACTACCGCCGACTCTGCGACGTAGGCTGGACGTACCCACGCACTCGTGCCCGAATTTTCGGGTGCGGGTCGTGACAACATGGGACTTAATATGAACTAATCTCTCATCATACTAATTAAATACATTTATAATAGATATGTATAAGTGTATTAACCTAATTGAGCATTATACGGTTCGTAGTCATATATATTAACCTACATTAATTATGATTATAATACACGTATTGATATACTAGGGAATACCTACACATTACTTATACGCAAGTATATAGATATTAGTTGGAAACATTATATATATACACCAATATACCAATACGTATGCAAGTACGTATATACATACGTCCCTAGTTACTTGTATATCATCGCAGGAAATGATGGGGACGTGGACAGGAGCTAACCTGCGCTCGGCACGACGACGATTACGAGGCGATGGTCACGAACAGGGAAGGCTGGTCGATGTGCAGGGTCGGTCGTCGACTCCGGTGGTCGGGCAGTCAGTCCGCGCGGGACTCCCGGTCGACAGCGTCGGTTTCCGCGGGAACTCCTCGGTCGGCAGCGTCGGTCTCCGCGGGAACTCCTCGGTCGGCAGCGTCGGTCTCCGCGGGAACTCCGGTCGGCAGCGCTCGGGGCTCGGGCTCGGCGTTCAGCGCTCAGGGCTCAGCGCTCGAGGCTCGGGCTCGGCGTTCAGCGGTTAAGGCGAGAGCCCGCGGGTCGTGGGGTGAGACTTTCGGCGTTCGGGTGTTTGCTCGGCGTGGAGATGGGTAAGGGAAGGGGTCGGCTGAGGTTTTAGGATTTTAGGTTAAAGGAAAAGGAAAAAGTAATACTATGTATATATATATAGGTAGTAGACTTGGGTTGACCTAGAATTAAGTTTGGTCAAGGCCCTATTGCGATTGGGCTTGCCATGGATAATTTCGATGGTTAGGGTTTCAAATAAATTAAAATAAATTTTTAGAATGTATTGGTTCAAGGGTTTGAAGCTATGGTTTCAAAGGAGTTGCTGTTAAATTACATATTCCCAAGAATCAAGAAATATAATGAAAGGGAAAATGGGTTTAATGAATTTACGGAAATTTGCACGAAATAGGTTTATTGTTTGCTTAAATCTAAATTAGATGCAAGGAGGTGTTCTACAATTCCATAGGAGTACAGGGACTGGATTTACGTAGGACACGAGCATTAATTAATGGTCCGGCGTATCCAGGACAGGGGTTCGAATCCAATGGAAGACAAGGCTAGCGTCCTGGTTATTGAATAATGATAAAGTGTACAATCAATTAAGGTCATTGTAAATTAAAGAAAATTGATTATCATACAATCATTTACTCGTTAATTATGAAAAAACAAAATTACCCCTAATCCCAAAAAATGGGGGTGACAAGTCTACCCTCCTTAAAGAATTTCGTCCTCGAAATTAAAATAAACTAGCACAAGAGCAAGCAATCAATTAATAAATTATACCTCAAGTCTCGAAGAGATATGGATACCGCTCGCGCATTTCGTCCTCTCTCTCCCAAGTTGATTCTCCTGGAGAGTGATTCCTCCATGCAACACGAACCAAGGGAATAGTCTGGTTCCGCAATATCTTTTCTCTACGATCCAAGATCTACACTGGTTGTTCAGAATAACTGAGTGTCGGTCCAACTTCGATCTCCGAGTGATCTAATACGTGACTAGGATCTGCCACGTACCGTCTCAGCTACGACATGTGGAACACGTTATGTACTCCATCTAGAGCAGGCGGCAAGTCTAGTCTATAGGCCACTGCACCGACCCTTGCAAAAATACTGAAGGGCCCGATGTATCGTGGGCTAAGCTTTCCTCCTCCGCCGAAATGAATCGTGCCTCGTGTCGGAGAAATCTGTAAGAACACCAAATCGCCAACCTAGAACAACGATCTTATCACGCAATCTAAACGAGACAATCACAAACCAAACAAAATAATCAAAACAATACCTGAAACTCTAGGGGTCTACGGTGGCTATCGGCCCAATGTCGTTGTCTGTCCTGCGCCACTCGCAGTCTGTCTCTGATAAGTTTCACATTTTCTGCTGCATCCACGACCATTTCTAGTCCTAACAAGGCTCTTTCTCCAACATCATCCCAAGATAAAGGGGTACGACACCTCCGTCCATATAAAGCCTCGAATGGTGACATCTCAATGCTGGCCTGGTAGCTGTTGTTGTAAGCAAACTCTACCAAGTGTAGATGATCTTCCCAAGAACCTCCGAGATCCAATACGCAAGTGCGTAGCATGTCTTCAAGGGTCTGAATCGTCCTTTCAGATTGCCCGTCTGTCTGTGGGTGATATGCGGTAATGAACTTGAGCTGAGTGCCCAAGCTAGACTGCAGGATCCTCCAGAAATAGGAAGTGAAACGACTATCCCGATTTGAAACAATACTCACAGGAACTCCATGTAATCTGACAATCTGTTGTACGTACATCTCAGCTAGCTTCTCCGTCGAAGTACCCACTTTAAAAGGCAAGAAGTGTGCTGATTTGGTCAACCTATCTATGATGACCCAAATTGCGTCCTTTTCTCCTGGAGAACGAGGAAGTCCTGAAACGAAGTCCATAGTCACGTGCTCCCACTTCCATTCTGGAATGGGTAAAGGTTGAAGCAATCCCCCTGGCCTCTGTCGATCTGCTTTCACCTGTTGGCACACTAAACATCGGAATACGAAGCGTGCTACTTCGCGCTTCATACCATACCACCATACATGCCTCTTCAAATCTCGATACATCTTGTTGCTCCAGGATGCATCGAGTACTGAGAGCGGTGTGCCTCCTGTAAAACTTCTTCGCGCAGCTCTCCACTTGGCACACACATCCTCGTGCCATGTCGTAAGGATCCATCATCCACAATAGTGAAATCGTCTATCAATCCCGCCTGAACTTGTGCCCTAATATTTCTTAGAGTCTCATCATCGTACTGCGCAGCTCTAATTCTGTCTATCAGCTCTGATTGAATCTGCAGTCCCCACATCTGAATTTCAGCTCCTGGAACTAATACTTCAATTTTCAAGCTCTCAAGATCAGCTAATAAGTGTCTATCTGAAGTCAAACACATAGCCATTGGGTACCTGCTCAAGGCATCCGCGACTACGTTGGCTTTCCCTGGATGATATTGTAATGAGATATCGAAGTCTTTCATCAATTCCAATACCTTATCTGTCTCATATTCAGCTCCTTCTGTGTAAACACGTACTTTAAGCTCTTGTGGTCTGTAAAGATTTCCACACACTCTCCGTACAGATAGTGCTTCCACAGCTTTAGGGCAAAGATAACTGCTGCTAACTCCAGATCGTGAGTGGGGTAGTTCTTTTCATGAGGGCGTAATTGTCTTGAAGCATAGGCAATTACTTTTCCGTGTTGTTGAAGAACGCATCCTAACCCTTTTCCCGAAGCATCACTGTAGATAGTGAATCCACCTGTCCCTGATAGCAATGTCAAAACTGGCGCTGTCGTCAATCTCCTTTACAGCTCTTCGAATGCGGCTTGACATTCTTCTGTCCAGACAAATTCCACATCTTTCTTGGTCAGCCTAGTCATTAGCTCTGCAATCTTAGAGAAGTCTTGTACAAATCTTCTGTAGTATCCTGCTAGTCCGAGAAAGCTCCTGATTTTAGCTACCGTGCTGGGGGTAGTCCATGACTTCACTGCCTCTATCTTCTTTGGGTTAACTGAAATTCCGTCACCTGTCACCATGTGTCCAAAAAATTCAACCTCTTCAAGAAAGAACTCACACTTTGAAAGCTTTCCATATAATTTCTCTTTCCTGAGTGTTTCTAAGACTATTCTCAAGTGCTCTTCATGCTCTTCTGGGGTTTTTGAATATACTAGAATGTCGTCAATAAACACCACTACGAACTTGTCAAGGTACTGGTGGAACACCTTGTTCATCAAGTTCATAAATACTGCTGGTGCATTGGTTAAACCAAACGGCATTACTGTAAATTCAAACTGGCTATATCTGGTTCGAAAGGCAGTCTTCGGTATGTCTTCTTTCTTCACTTTCACCTGGTGATAGCCTGACCTCAAGTCTATTTTTGAAAATACCTTCGCTCCGCTCAATTGATCGAAAAGATCATCTATCCTCGGCAGCGGGTATTTATTTTTGATAGTGAGGTTATTCAAAGCTCTATAATCGATACTGTCACGCCCCAGTCCCAAAATGTAAGGAACTAGGTCACGTGGCATTGGCCAGCTGACACGTCACTAAGGGATTAATCCATTTGATGGTCCCAAAGGAACGTGCTACGCTGTCCTAGAATACTACAAATCTAATACAGGCATGTCTATCTCATCCACAGAAAATGTCAGGAAATAGTGCTGAAAATATATATAATGCTGAGTCTGATAATGTCATATTACACAACTTGTGGAAACAACCCACTGTCAAAATATAATAATAGTACAGAAAACAAGATAGACTGAGCATCGTCTATCTAGCAAAACATCTCCATCGCCAAGTGAGCATCTCCCAGAATCAGGTAGATTCTGATGGTGTCTCCTCTAGTTCTTCCTCGGTGGCATGCCTAGTCTCCTGTCCGGGACCATACACCGTCGGGTAGTAGGCCTCGTCTAAATCTGGAAGGGAACCAGGTCCTCAGTGGGACATAACAAGATACAGGAAAATAACATGCCAGGTATGAAATACTGAATAAATAAATAAAAGCAGGGCGCTAACCATCTAAGTGAAAATGCAAGTAAAGACCTTGTAGTACGCATGGGAATGTGTAGGTTTGACATATGCTGACTTAATTCACCAATCGTGTTGACTGGCTAGTATATGTGTCATATGCCCCCGGACACACGGGTAGCTCTGCAATCGACCATCTCCGAAGAGCATGGTACGAAGGATAAGGACTCATGGAGGGGGTGTCCCATACGTCTACTAGTTATCTTTCCCGCCCAATGTGACTAAATGCCAAGTCATACTTTTCCTGAGTTTTCCTGACAATATACTAATCCGTGATGCGTGTCACACGTACTGGTAGCTAATCAAATACGCTGCTCGCATCCCAATATGCATTGTAACCATGTTGCGTGTTCCCGTGATAGGGTTTAGGAGGATATGAGGATATCCTCACAGATGTTGGTAGGTCTGTAAAATACTAAGTTATTTACACTACGTGTCAACGTATTTGTTGACTGTACCTGAGGCAAGCTCAGGTACTCACAGTTATATGGAATTCAGGAAAGAAGATAGCATATAACAGCATTTGAATTTAAACAGTAATTTGGCAAGGTATACTTGCCTACTTCCTGACTGTGCTGGACAACTGATCCCACTGTCAAGACTGAGGGTCCTTGTGACAGGGGGTCACTGACTGTGCTGGAGATGTTTTCTGTTTAAGATGTTTACAGGATTCGTAAATACCAATTTAATAAAAGGCATAATTTTTATAGTATATATACTTATGTAAATATATACACATAATACATATATATATATATATAAGGTTCAAATATATATATAGAGTACATATAGATATAGCATATATAGTATTTAGGCATATATATATAATAGATATATATATATATATATATATATAGATAAATATATTTTCATATATATATTTATATAAAAGATAGAGAAAGTGCAGAAAAAAATGGAATATATATATATAGATACATATATATTAGATATATATCTATTTACATATAATAAATAAAAGAAAAGAAAAGTATACATATATAAATATATAAATTATGGTATTATATATTTATATAGATATATATATAGATATACATATATTTACATATATATATATATATATATATATAAGAGAAGAAAATGCTGAAATTAAAAATATATGTATATATATATATACATATATATTAGTATATAGTATATAGTATATATAGTACAAAAAAAATATGAAAAGCATATATATATATATATATATATATATATATATATATATATATATATATATATATATATATATATATATATATATATAGTTATAATATACATATACATATAATAAATACTATAAATAATATATATATACATATATATAGATATATATATATATATATATAAGAGGAAAAAGAAATACATATATATTTAAAGAAGATAAAATAATATATATATATATACATATATATATATATATATATATATATATTCTGTATTAATAATAATAATAATTACTTATAACATATATATAACATATATATAATTTATATAGTAATACACATATAAGTAAATATATAGATATACATATATAATATACATATATATATAATAAAATAATAATAAAAAAAAACAGAAAAAGAGAGATGTAAATATATATATAATATTTATATATTATACTGTATAATATACATAGTATATTAGTATATAACATATATATAATAGTATTTAGATAATATATAAATACATATATATATATATAGATATATATATATATATATATATATATATATATATATATATATATATATATATATATATACATATATACATATATGTATATATAAATATATATATAAATAATAATAATAATAAAAAAAGAAAATGCAGAAAATATATAAATACATATATGTACTGTATATACAGTATATTAGTATTTAATAATATATAATTAATTATATATAATAACATATATATATATTAATATATATAAATATATACATATATATACATATACACATACGTATACATAAAATAATACATATACGTACATAATAGGGGGGGTACTGTTCCGGTCAGGCCGGTGGGGTCCTGGGCTCGTCGCCGGTGGGAGCACGGCGGCGGAGGAGGCGGCGGCTGGCCGTGGCGGTGGCTGCAACGGCAGCAGCAGATATCAGCAGCAGCAGCAGCGGGGCTTGCGGAGGCTGCTGCGGTGTCAGTGGCGGTGGGGGTGGCGGTGCAGGGCGGGGGATCGGCGGAGGAGATGGTGGCGGAGAGGTTGGTAGTGGTGGTGGGGGTCTACGGTGGCGGTGGAGGTGGCTGGAGGCGGTCGGGATGGGGGTGGCGGTGTAGTCGGGGAGAGGGGTCGGGGCGCTGTGGAGGTGATGGCGGCGGCTGTGGTGGTCGGGGGTGGCAGGGGGTTGGTTGGAATGGTGGAGGAGGTGGCGGCGAGGCGTTTGGGGGTGGTGGCGGTGGTCGACGACGGCCGGAGGCGGTGGTGGAAGTGGTTCGGGTGGTGGTGGCTGTGGGGGTTGGTGTTGGTGGAGTTGGTTTGTAGGGGCTGCCGGCGGTGGTGCGGCCGGTTAGGGCGGGGCTCCGGTGGTCGGGGAGGAGGGAAGGGAGGTGGCGAGAGGTTGGGCAGGGGTCCGGTAGGCTGAGGGTGGCCGGAGAGGGTGTGGAGTGAGTTGGGAATGAGAGGGGGGGGTCGGGTTATATAGGGTTAGGGGGAGTGGCAGGGTTGTAATTAGGGGAAAGTTTAGGGGTGTTTAGGTCTTTTTGAGTTTTTAGATTTTTATGCAGCCATTAGGATATTTATGTGGGTCCCACATGACACGTGTGCGGTCCACATTCACCAGCCAATGAGGTGATGCCACCTCACACTGGAAATTTGCATAAAAACCCCCGAAATTTCTTAAATTGCAATTAGGTCCAAAAATAGGTATTTTGCGTAATTATGCAATTTGTCTGATAAATTACCCTGTTCCCAGAAAATACTAAAATGCTCAGAATTGAGAGGGAAAAACTGTAGGAGGGTCCTGAGGGGGTGGGGGTGATTCTGGGCAGGGATAGGGCCTGGTTTCTTGGTGATACGGGTCATCGTATTTATTATTTAATAAATACTGCGCACGGTGTTCTATAATTTTTTAGAGGCAGGTAGGGCCATAATTTCACTACGGTGTCAATATACTAATTGTAGTATATTTAAAGTAGAATAAAATCGTATTTTTGTTTGGGCAAAACTGGTGCCTGTTGGTCCTCAATCTCTAGGGACACAGGGATGGGCAAGGAACAAGAAATAAAATAGGAATTAATTACAGACTTTGGTAACGATACTTGTGCGTCTCAAACGAAGCTCAAAATGAAGCATCTAGGAGTTGCACAAAAATCAGGAAAATAGTTTAAGAGGTCTAGGGCAGGTATGTGAATTTTGTTTGGGAATTACAGTTAGTGTAATGCTCAAATAAATTATGTGAAGTACAGGTGCACAATCAATATGATATGTAAACAAAATAATTTTTAAAAAGTTACAGAAATTCTAATTAGCTAAAATAAATCCTAATTTGCTGAAATCAGGTCGAGGGAGTTTACAATCTACCCTCCTTAGAATATTTCGTCCTCGAAATAAAAACAGACATATAGTGAAAATGAAATATTGTTTTGAAATATTAGGACATACCCTGGTTTGGAAATAGATGGGGAAAACGTTGTCGGATATCCTCTTCTCGTTCCCAGGTTGATTCACCTGGTGCATGATGTCTCCATGCAACACGAACTAGAGGGATAGTCTGGCCTCGTAACACCTTCTCGCTACGATCTAGGATCTCTACAGGTTCCTCCTGGTACGATAGGCTTGGGCCGACGGTGATCTCTGAATGGTTCAGTACATGACTCGGGTCTGGAATGTACCTCCTCAGCTGGGATACGTGGAAGACGTCATGCACTCCTTTCAAAGTCTGAGGTAGGGCTAGCTTGTATGCAACTTCTCCGATGCGTTCTAGTACATCGAAGGGTCCAATGTACCTTGGACTCAGCTTTCCTCTTCCTCCAAATCTGATAGTACCTCGGGTGGGTGAGATTTTTAAAAACACATGCTCTCCCACTTGGAACTCTAAAGGTCGTCGATGAACATTTGCCCAGTGCTTCTGTCGGTCTTGTGCAGCTCGTAGGTGTCCTTGTATCTTCTTTACCTTCTCCACCGTACGAACAACCAGTTCTGGTCCCAAGATCTGTCTTTCGCCAACATCGCTCCAGCATACTGGAGAACGATATTTCCTGCCATACAATGCTTCAAAGGGAGCCATTTGAATGCTCGCTTGATAGCTATTGTTGTAGGAAAATTCTACCAGGTGTAAATGATCTTCCCATGATCCGCTGAAATCAAGCATGCAGGCTCTTAGCATATCTTCAAGTGTCTGGATTGTGCGTTCTGATTGGCCATCTGTTTGCGGGTGGTACGAGGTGCTGAACTTAAGGCGGGTACCAAGACTTTCTTGCATACTTCGCCAAAAGTATGATATAAATCTCGTATCTCTGTCAGATACTATGCTGACTGGTACTCCATGCAGACGCACTATCTCCTTCATGTACATGTCTGCCAAGACTTCGGTAGATTGTCCGACTCTGAAAGGTAGGAAATGAGCAGCCTTTGTGAGTCTATCTACGATCACCCATACAGCATTACGACCACTGGGACTTCTTGGGAAGCCCGTAACAAAGTCCATCGTAATGTGTTCCCATTTCCACTCGGGTATTGGGAGGGGTTTAAGTAGACCTGCTGATCTCTGATGTTCAGCTTTGACTTGCTGACACACCAGGCACTTTGCCACAAAGCGTGCTATTTCTCGCTTCATTCCATGCCACCAGTAGTATTGTCTCAGATCTCTGTACATCTTTGTGCCTCCAGGATGTATAGAGTATGTTGAGCTGTGAGCTTCTGACATCAGCTCCTCACGAAGTTCTCCATTTGGAACATAAAGACGTTCTCCACATCTTAGCGTCCCATCTTCGTGTATGTGGCATCCTGTCTGGATTCCAGCCTCTGTTCTTTGTCGAAGCCTCTGAAATCTTGCATCTGCTGGTAGAGCAGCTTTGATTCTTTCGACCAATGTTGATTGTAGCTGGTAGTTTGATAATTGACCGTCAATTCTTGGCATAATGACCGTTATTCCCAACTTTTCTAGATCTTTCAACAGACCTGGTTGGGTGATCATAAAGAATGCCGATGGTCTTCTGCTTAGTGCATCAGCCACTACATTAGCCTTTCCTGGATGGTACTGCAGATCGATCTCGAAGTCTGTCATTACTTCGAGCCATCGTCTTTGTCTTAGGTTCAGGTCCTTCTGAGTGTAGACATATTTCAGGCTCTTGTGATCGGTGAATATTTCCACTCGTTCGTCGTATAGATAATGTCTCCAAAGCTTCAGGGCGAAGATGACGGCGGCAAGCTCCAAGTCATGAGTGGGGTAGTTCTTCTCATGAGTCCTCAATTGTCTTGAGGCATAAGCTATAACCTTCCCATGTTGCATTAAGACACAACCCAATCCTTTTCCGGATGCATCGCTATAGATGACGAAATCTCCGGATCCAGATGGTATGGTCAAGATGGGGGCAGTAGTCAGACGCTTCTTCAACTCATCAAAAGCTGTCTGGCATTCCTCAGACCAGATGAACTCCTGGTCCTTGCGGGTAAGACGGGTAATTGGCTCTGCGATTCGTGCAAAGTTTTCTACGAACCTCCGGTAATATCCGGCAAGTCCTAGAAAGCTTCTCACCTCTGAGACGTTGGTAGGGGTTGGCCATGTCTCGACAGATGAGATCTTTGCTGGGTCCACCGAGATGCCTTCTCCTGTGATCACGTGTCCCAGAAAAGCGACACGATCAAGGAAGAACCCGCACTTGCTTAGTTTAGCATAAAGGCTTTCACGTCTCAGCGTCTCTAGCACTAGTCTCAAGTGCTCTTCGTGCTCCTCGTGGCTTTTTGAATACACCAATATGTCGTCGATGAAGACTACCACGAACTGGTCCAGATATTGGTGGAAGACTCTGTTCATCAGGTTCATAAATACGGCTGGTGCATTAGTCAGTCCAAACGGCATCACCAGGAACTCGTAATGACCATAGCGAGTCCTGAATGCTGTCTTTGGAATGTCTTCTCTCCGTACTTTGACCTGATGATAGCCAGATCTCAAGTCTATCTTTGAGAATACCACAGCTCCCGTCAGTTGGTCGAACAAATCGTCAATTCGCGGCAAGGGGTACTTGTTTTTGATTGTCAAAGCATTGAGGGCTCTGTAATCAATACACATCCGATATGTTCCGTCCTTCTTTGGTACAAACAACACTGGTGCTCCCCAGGGTGATGCACTAGGACGAACAAATCCCTTGATTTGCAGTTCTTCAAGTTGCAGCTTTAGCTCGTCAAGCTCCTTCTTCGCCAGTCGGTACACATTTGAGGATACCGGTGCAGCTCCGGGTATCAGCTCAATCGTGAACTCTACTTCTCTGTCAGGCGGTAGGCCTGGCAATTCCTCTGGAAATACGTCTTCGAATTCTGCAATGAGTGCTGGGGGTTCTATCTCCATCGCCATGTAAGCTCCAGGAGTCTGGCTTACTCCTTGCTCGATGGTACCTCGTACGTATTCGAATTCAGGTTGTCCGGGTGGTCTAAAGATGATACTACCTTTTCGGCAGTCTAGGATAGCATTGTTTTGGATTAACCAGTCCATGCCTAAGACGACGTCGAAATTTGGCATTGGGAGTACCAGAAATCGCGCTCTTAGTTCTCTACTAGAAACAACTATTGAACATGTTTCAATAATGTTGGTAACTGGAACAATTCCTCCTCCAGTTAGAATTTTCCAGCACTTGGGTAGCGGAGAAGTGATTAGTTTGTGCATGGCTATGAAACTACTAGATATGAATGACAGGGTTGTGCCAGAATCAAATAATACGGTTGCAGGTAATGATGCAACTAAAATGGTACCTGCGATGGTTTCTCCTTCAGGTTCTTCGGCAACTGCAGCTAAAGCAAAGGCTTGTCCATGCCTTTGTCCTCCGTGTTGTTGTCTGGCCTTGAACTGGCTCTCCTGAATGGCCAGAGGTGGTCCCTTCTGATATCCTCCAGATGTGGAGGGTAGCATCTTTTGGGCAGGCGTTCCTGATTTCTGCCCGTTCTGAGGAACTGCATCTTTTCGTTGCAGGCAGTCCCTAGCCATATGTTGGCTAGCTCCACAAATTAGGCAGAGTCCCTTCTTCTTTCTACAATCATTGATATAATGCCCCTTCTTGCCACAAAAGTGACAAGTCGGGAGTTCCTTCTTCTGGTAGGGTCCCGTCGTCTGATGCGTCTGATTTTGTGGACGACGGATAGGGCCTCCTGTCCCTTGCTGGTTTTTGGCTGGGAAGGTTGGATTTGAGCGTCTCGTTCCTCGGCCAATAGCTTCTTGTACCCTCGCTTCTGCAAGAACCTCCTCGTACGAGATCCTTGACTGTGATGTCGTATACCTCTGAAGCTCGCAGGTGAGGCCGTGGTGGAATCTTTTAGCTTTCTCCAGCTTATTCGGTATCAAGATGGTACCGAATCGACTTAATCTGCTGAATTCTGCGTCATAGGCGTCAACAGTCATGTTTCCCTGTTCCAAATGCAGAAACTGGGAGTATAAGGCATTTTGGACTATTGCAGGGAAGTACTTGGCATTGAAGTGCTCCAAAAATTGTTCCCAAGTTTGATCTTTGCCGACGCTGCGTTCTATGGATTCCCACCAGTGATGGGCATTGCCTAAGAGTTGAGCTCTTACGGCGGTCATCCATAGATCGGGGGTAAGTTGCGAGCCTTCTAGCAGCATTTCTGTATTGGAGATCCAATCTGAGATCTCCTCTGGGGATTCGCTGCCCTTAAAGGTTTTTGGATTCATCTGGCGGAAGCCTTTGACTGTGCCCATTGGTTGGACAGGTGCCGGTGTTGGTGCTGGGGCAGTCGTTCTATCCAAGGCCGCCATCAATGTCTGTCTCAAGGCCTCAGTCTGTTGCCACTGAGATTGTCTCAGGGCTTCAGTCTGCTGCCACTGAGTTTGCATCATAGCCTGGAGGAACTGGAACATCTGTGTTTGTCCTTCAAGTTGAGGCATCTGGGCAGGGAAGGCGGGAGGTGGTGGCAGTGGTGTTTCTGCCTGGGAGGTTTGCCCTTCATGCTGGGCTGGTGTTCCTGTCTGGACAGGATTCTGAGGAAGGTATGGAGTCATTGGGTAGACCAACATCCTCCTCGGGGATGGGTCCCTCGGGGTGGATGGGATTCCCTGGACTTCGGGCGAGGGGTCTGTTGCTGGGTCAGCCCCATCAATCGAATGTCCACCGGGTATGTCCATTTTTCTGAAGAAAATAGAATAAGAAAAGCATAAGAAATTTATAATTGATAATCAAGCAGTATGCAAAAAGTTTGATGAAGTCAGTGTGGATGAGACCTAATATTTCTATCCTATAGCAGGCTTGCTGGGCATGTCATTATACCACTAGCAATAAACTTGACCTGCATGGGCCACCACTAAAACCATGTCACGCCCCAGTCCCAAAATGTAAGGAACTAGGTCACGTGGCATTGGCCAGCTGACACGTCACTAAGGGATTAATCCATTTGATGGTCCCAAAGGAACGTGCTACGCTGTCCTAGAATACTACAAATCTAATACAGGCATGTCTATCTCATCCACAGAAAATGTCAGGAAATAGTGCTGAAAATATATATAATGCTGAGTCTGATAATGTCATATTACACAACATGTGGAAACAACCCACTGTCAAAATATAATAATAGTACAGAAAACAAGATAGACTGAGCATCGTCTATCTAGCAAAATATCTCCATCGCCAAGTGAGCATCTCCCAGAATCAGGTAGATTCTGATGGTGTCTCCTCTAGTTCTTCCTCGGTGGCATGCCTAGTCTCCTGTCCGGGACCATACACCGTCGGGTAGTAGGCCTCGTCTAAATCTGGAAGGGAACCAGGTCCTCAGTGGGACATAACAAGATACAGGAAAATAACATGCCAGGTATGAAATACTGAATAAATAAATAAAAGCAGGGCGCTAACCATCTAAGTGAAAATGCAAGTAAAGACCTTGTAGTACGCATGGGAATGTGTAGGTTTGACATATGCTGACTTAATTCACCAATCGTGTTGACTGGCTAGTATATGTGTCATATGCCCCCGGACACACGGGTAGCTCTGCAATCGACCATCTCCGAAGAGCATGGTACGAAGGATAAGGACTCATGGAGGGGGTGTCCCATACGTCTACTAGTTATCTTTCCCGCCCAATGTGACTAAATGCCAAGTCATACTTTTCCTGAGTTTTTCTGACAATATACTAATCCGTGATGCGTGTCACACGTACTGGTAGCTAATCAAATACGCTGCTCGCATCCCAATATGCATTGCAACCATGTTGCGTGTTCCCGTGATAGGGTTTAGGAGGATATGAGGATATCCTCACAGATGTTGGTAGGTCTGTAAAATACTAAGTTATTTACACTACGTGTCAACGTATTTGTTGACTGTACCTGAGGCAAGCTCAGGTACTCACAGTTATATGGAATTCAGGAAAGAAGATAGCATATAACAGCATTTGAATTTAAACAGTAATTTGGCAAGGTATACTTGCCTACTTCCTGACTGTGCTGGACAACTGATCCCACTGTCAAGACTGAGGGTCCTTGTGACAGGGGGTCACTGACTGTGCTGGAGATGTTTTCTGTTTAAGATGTTTACAGGATTCGTAAATACCAATTTAATAAAAGGCATAATTTTTATAGTATATATACTTATGTAAATATATACACATAATACATATATATATATATAAGGTTCAAATATATATATAGAGTACATATAGATATAGCATATATAGTATTTAGGCATATATATATAATATATATATATATATATATATATATATATATATATATATATATATATAGATATATATATTTTCATATATATATTTATATAAAAGATAGAGAAAGTGCAGAAAAAAATGGAATATATATATATAGATACATATATATTAGATATATATCTATTTACATATAATAAATAAAAGAAAAGAAAAGTATACATATATAAATATATAAATTATGGTATTATATATTTATATAGATATATATATAGATATACATATATTTACATATATATATATATATATATATATATATAAGAGAAGAAAATGCTGAAATTAAAAATATATGTATATATATATACATATATATTAGTATATAGTATATAGTATATATAGTACAAAAAAAATGAAAAGCATATATATATATATATATATATATATATATATATATATATATATATATATATATATATATATATATATATATATATACATATATATAGATATATATATATATATAAGAGGAAAAAGAAATACATATATATTTAAAGAAGATAAAATAATATATATATATATACATATATATATATATATATATATATATATATATATATATATATATATATATATATATATATATATATATATATATATATATATATATATATATATTCTGTATTAATAATAATAATTATTATTTATAACATATATATAACATATATATAATTTATATAGTAATACATATATAAGTAAATATATAGATATACATATATAATATACATATATATATATAATAAAATAATAATAAAAAAAAACAGAAAAAGAGAGATGTAAATATATATATAATATTTATATATTATACTGTATAATATACATAGTATATTAGTATATAACATATATATAATAGTATTTAGATAATATATAAATACATATATATATATATATAGATATATATATATATATATACATATATACATATATGTATATATAAATATATATATAAATAATAATAATAATAATAAAAAGAAAATGCAGAAAATATATAAATACATATATGTACTGTATATACAGTATATTAGTATTTAATAATATATAATTAATTATATATAATAACATATATATATATATTAATATATATAAATATATACATATATATACATATACACATACGTATACATAAAATAATACATATACGTACATAATAGGGGGGTACTGTTCCGGTCAGGCCGGTGGGGTCCTGGGCTCGTCGCCGGTGGGAGCACGGCGGCGGAGGAGGCGGCGGCTGGCCGTGGCGGTGGCTGCAACGGCAGCAGCAGATATCAGCAGCAGCAGCAGCGGGGCTTGCGGAGGCTGCTGCGGTGTCAGTGGCGGTGGGGGTGGCGGTGCAGGGCGGGAGATCGGCGGAGGAGATGGTGGCGGAGAGGTTGGTAGTGGTGGTGGGGGTCTACGGTGGCGGTGGAGGTGGCTGGAGGCGGTCGGGATGGGGGTGGCGGTGTAGTCGGGGAGAGGGGTCGGGGCGCTGTGGAGGTGATGGCGGCGGCTGTGGTGGTCGGGGGTGGCAGGGGGTTGGTTGGAATGGTGGAGGAGGTGGCGGCGAGGCGTTTGGGGGTGGTGGCGGTGGTCGACGACGGCCGGAGGCGGTGGTGGAAGTGGTTCGGGTGGTGGTGGCTGTGGGGGTTGGTGTTGGTGGAGTTGGTTTGTAGGGGCTGCCGGCGGTGGTGCGGCCGGTTAGGGCGGGGCTCCGGTGGTCGGGGAGGAGGGAAGGGAGGTGGCGAGAGGTTGGGCAGGGGTCCGGTAGGCTGAGGGTGGCCGGAGAGGGTGTGGAGTGAGTTGGGAATGAGAGGGGGGGGTCGGGTTATATAGGGTTAGGGGGAGTGGCAGTGTTGTAATTAGGGGGAAGTTTAGGGGTGTTTAGGTCTTTTTGGGTTTTTAGATTTTTATGCAGCCATTAGGATATTTATGTGGGTCCCACATGACACGTGTGCGGTCCACGTTCACCAGCCAATGAGGTGATGCCACCTCACACTGGAAATTTGCATAAAAACTCCCAAAATTTCTTAAATTGCAATTAGGTCCAAAAATAGGTATTTTGCGTAATTACGCAATTTGTCTGATAAATTACCCTGTTCCCAGAAAATACTAAAATGCTCAGAATTGAGAGGGAAAAACTGTAGGAGGGTCCTGAGGGGGTGGGGGTGATTCTGGGCAGGGATAGGGCCTGGTTTCTTGGTGATACGGGTCATCGTATTTATTATTTAATAAATACTGCGCACGGTGTTCTATAATTTTTTAGAGGCAGGTAGGGCCATAATTTCACTACGGTGTCAATATACTAATTGTAGTATATTTAAAGTAGAATAAAATCATATTTTTGTTTGGGCAAAACTGGTGCCTGTTGGTCCTCAATCTCTAGGGGCACAGGGATGGGCAAGGAACAAGAAATAAAATAGGAATTAATTACAGACTTTGGTAACGATACTTGTGCGTCTCAAACGAAGCTCAAAATGAAGCATCTAGGAGTTGCACAAAAATCAGGAAAATAGTTTAAGAGGTCTAGGGCAGGTATGTGAATTTTGTTTGGGAATTACAGTTAGTGTAATGCTCAAATAAATTATGTGAAGTACAGGTGCACAATCAATAGGATATGTAAACAAAATAATTTTTAAAAAGTTACAGAAATTCTAATTAGCTAAAATAAATCCTAATTTGCTGAAATCAGGTCGAGGGAGTTTACAGATACACATACGTACCGTGCCATCCTTCTTCGGTAAAAATAATACCGGTGCTCCCCATGGCGATGAACTGGATCTAATAAAACCTTTGTCTTGCAGCTCCTCAACTTGTTTCTTTAGTTCTACCAATTCGTTGTTGTTAACTCTATAGACATGTTGTGAAATAGGCTCTGCTCCTGGTATCAAGTCTATAGAGAACTCAACGTCTCTGTCTGGTGGCAAACCTGGCAACTCCTCTGGAAATACATCCAGGAATTTTGCTATAAGTGGATGCGGTAACTCTTCTTCTTCCACCCTGGCTCCGCAAAAAGTGCCTCTGCTCCGCTCCTCTGTTCCTCTGACAATCTCAAACTCTGGCTCTCCTGGTGGTCGAAATACTACTCTACCTCCGTGATAATCTATAGAAGCATGGTGTTTACTCAGCCAGTCCATTCCGAGTACAATATCGTAATCCGGAAGTGGCATAACGAGTAAACTCACGCTCAACTCTCGGCCTTCCAATGACACTCTCCGATCCTTACAACAATCACGGACTAGGATAATGCTTCCTCCTGTCGTGATCTTGCAAGTCCTATCTAATGGTCCCATTTCTAAATGATGTTTAAGGGCATAAGATACAGATACGAAACTATGGGTAGCGCCAGAATCAAACAATGCAAGTGCTGGAATAGAATCGAGTAAAACTGAAACTGAAATCACGTCTCCAGCTGGCTCGGCCTCCTCAGTGGTCATGGCGTAAGCTCGTCCTTGTGGTGCTCCTCTCTGTTGCTGCTGCTGCTGAGCAAACCTCTCCTGCTGTGTTGGAAGTGGAGGTCCTCTCTGCTGGCCTCCTGGTACAATAGATGCTCTGGCTGGTCCTCTCTGAGCTGCTCCTCCTCCTTGGCGATTCTGAATAGTTGGGCAGTCCCTCAGCTGATGTGCTGCTGATCCACACGATAAGCAAGTGCCCAACCTTTTTCTGCAGATGTCTCTTGTATGTCCCATCTTTTCGCAATACGAACATGGGGTAACGAGCTGACTATGTCTTTGTGGTTGCTGTTGTTGAGCATGTCCTCGAACTGGTGCTTGTTGCTGGTGTTGCTGCTGGTGTTGTTGCTGGTACGGCCTATGTTGTTGTTGAAAGTATGGGCGCTTGGCTGGTCCTGTGTTACCTCATGTTGCTCCAGATGTATCGCGTCCTCTTTTGGGCCTGAGGTCCAAGTCGTCTTCGGCAATCTGGGCATCCATCAGAATACCCTCAAATGTAGCAGTACGTTATCCCGAAGTACGAGACTTGATCTCCCTGTTCAATCCCTTCCTGAATTTCTGAGCTCTGTCTCCTGGGTCTCGAATCATTGATGGCGCAAATCGACTCAATCGGCAAAACTCTGCAGTATACTCGTCGACTGACATGCCTCCTTGGACTAAGTCATGAAACTGACTTTCTAAAGCTCCCAAGGCTACGTCAGGAAAGAATTTCTCTTTGAAGAGTTCTTTAAAGTCCCCCCAAGTAAGTCCTTCAGTGGCGAGTCTCGGCTCTGTACGATACCACGTCAGTGCGATATCAAACATCTGACTGCCAGCGGCCTCTATCTGAAGAATCCCTAGAATCTGTGATAAGCGCAAATTCCTTTATATGTCTTCTAACCATTCGTCAGCATATAGTATTCCTTCTGTGCCTTTGAACTCTCGAGACATCATCCTCTTAAAGTCCACTATGGTACCGGGCCTCTGTTGTTGCTGACCTTGATGTTGCGGTTGTCGTGCTACTCTCTCCACAGCCTGGAGAGTCATCTGATGGGCATTCTCCATGCTCTCTCTCATCAGTTCGGTCTGCGCCTGGTGTGCTTCTGCTTGCATTCTCTGAGCCTCAGCTTGAACACGTTGAGCCTCTGTTGTTACTCTCTGGGCCTCTAGCATGCCCTGCATCAGTACGAATATCTGTGCCCCGTCAGCGGGCACTCCTCCGGAAATCGGTGGTGGTGGAAGGTTGTCTGTCATAATTGGGGCAATCCTCTGTATAGGTGGAGGAGGAATCCCGTTAGTTGCAGACACTCCCACACGGACAGGAGATGTAGGAGAATCTCCAGGTATCTGTTCGTCAGGTTGAGAGGTGGCAGTCCTCTCTGAATTGGCTGCTCCCATTCTCATGGATCTAGTATTCTGTGACATCCTGAATACAGATCAAAGAATCAATTAAGGTGATAGATATGATATTATCAAGAAAGGACACTAAAGCGCTAAAAGAAGCAATCCATTAGAATAGCAATATGAAGTTCATAATTTCCTAGTGTGATTGAGCATATTCTCATCCTAGATCCTATTTCCTATATTCTAGCACAGGCTCGCAGCAGTACAACTAAGTTGTCGTACTACTACGGTATCGCATAACTTGCGAGACTAGACCTGCATGGGCCACCACTAAAAACGTGTCACGACCCGCACCCGGTATAGGGGCACGAGAGCGTGGGTACGTCCAGCCTACACCGCAGCATCGGCGGTAGAACGCTGTCTGGGTCACAGTAACACTAACTAACTAAACACCTGTCAATAATATACATCTCCATGATCTCACAATATAACTCAATCACCACAACTATAAGGCACGATAAAAGATAAAAGGAAATAACATAGTTAAACACCATGTCTCAAACATAAAGATAACTCACAGTCTAACTGTCCAACACAAGTCTCCAATTAAACTTAACATAAGTCTAAACATAAACTGCAATATCCTCCATAAGTCTCAAGCATAAATAAATACTATCTAAATAGCTGTAGGCAAAGTCTCATCTAGAAGTATAGTCTCTTCTAGGATCTCTGGTGCATAGTCTGCTTCTATACCTGGTCCGTAGTGCGTGGTACAAAAATCCTCAAGGTTCTCTGAAAAAAATATCCAGTCAGGAATGGAACGAAAATACACCTCTAACAGCAGTTCCACATTTATTGACAAAAACTATAACACAGTGTAAAAAAATACAAGATATATATGAATAACTGGAAATAAGATACTAAAATAAGAAATGCTGGAATAATACTGGAACATCATCATCGATATGCATCTGACAAAAAATAGAACTACAAGTGTACGCAAGTATGGAGAACTGGTATGTAAGTGTGTATAAGAACAACAACTAGAACATGTGGAAATACAAGATCAGTCTATCAAGATACATGTCAAGAATCATCTATCTAAGTGTATGAAATATCAGTATATCATGTGATCGGCTTGGGTTATATGACTCATTACATGGATTAGCGATCATCCCCAACAGGTCAGGCTAACCGGAATGTAACAGTGATGAGGCATGTAAGGGTAAGGCTGCACCGACGTGAAATGTGGGTGAGCTAATGCTGCATGTAAGGGGTATGATCACATAACTACTAATACTTCCCCGTTTCTCCCCAGCTAGCACGATGGATTTCAATCACGGCTCCTCGTGACAGGTCTCAATGATGCCAACTCGTGTAAAGAACAGTGTCAGAGTCATGTACGCTATACAACAAGAATTCTAATCAACATAATGGAAACTGTCAGAGAATGTACTCGCCTGTGGTCCTTAGCTGACAATACCAAAGTCCGGGTTCCAAGGTACCGTCTGAGTGATCCAACAGTCCTATAGATATATCATAAACACAATACTGCATCAGACATCACACTAATACACGATCAACAGAATGATCAAGGATCATACTAGGGGTCGCGTCTGTAATTGCTGTGCATAACAGACAGTCAATGGTACGGTCTTGCCAGTACGTCAGTGTACATATGGCAGTCTACTATCATGCTACATTGTCACCGGTAGATGTAGCTACGGGGTATCCGTGGTCACAATCAAGACATCTTGGATATGTGATACATGGGACTTAATATGAACTAATCTCTCATCATACTAATTAATTACATTTATAATAGATATGTATAAGTGTATTAACCTAATTGAGCATTATACGGTTCGTAGGCATATATATTAACCTACATTAATTATGATTATAATACACGTATTGATATACTAGGGAATACCTACACATTACTTATACGCAAGTATATAGATATTAGTTGGAAACATTATATATATACACCAATATACCAATACGTATGCAAGTACGTATATACATACGTCCCTAGTTACTTGTATATTATCGCAGGAAATGATGGGGACGTGGATAGGAGCTAACCTGCGCTCGGCACGACGACGATTACGAGGCGATGGTCACGAACAGGGAAGGCTGGTCGATGTGCAGGGTCGGTCGTCGACTCCGGTCGTCGGGCAGTCAGTCCATGCGGGACTCCCGGTCGACAGCGTCGGTCTCCGCGGGAACTCCTCGGTCGGCAGCGTCGGTCTCCGCGGGAACTCCGGTCGGCAGCGCTCGGGGCTCGGGCTCGGCGTTCAGCGGTTAAGGCGAGAACCCGCGGGTCGTGGGGTGAGACTTCCGGCGTTCGGCGTTCGGGTGTTTGCTCGGCGTGGAGATGGGTAAGGGAAGGGGTCGGCTGAGGTTTTAGGATTTTAGGTTAAAGGAAAAGGAAAAAGTAATACTATGTATATATATATAGGTAGTAGACTTGGGTTGACCTAGAATTAAGTTTGGTCAAGGCCCTATTACGATTGGGCTTGCCATGGATAATTTCGATGGTTAGGGTTTCAAATAAATTAAAATAAATTTCTAGAATGTATTGGTTCAAGGGTTTGAAGCTATGGTTTCAAAGGAGTTGTTGTTAAATTATATATTCCCAAGAATCAAGAAATATAATGAAAGGGAAAATGGGTTTAATGAATTTACGGAAATTTGCACGAAATAGGTTTATTGTTTGCTTAAATCTAAATTAGATGCAAGGAGGTGTTCTACAATTCCATAGGAGTACAAGGACTGGATTTACGTAGGACACGAGCATTAATTAATGGTCCGGCGTATCCAGGACAGGGGTTCGAATCCAATGGAAGACAAGGCTAGCGTCCTGGTTATTGAATAATGATAAAGTGTACAATCAATTAAGGTCATTGTAAATTAAAGAAAATTGATTATCATACAATCATTTACTCATTAATTACGAAAAGACGAAATTACCCCTAATCCCAAAAAGTGGGGGTGACATAAAGTAGCTGCAATGTAAAACTGTAGAACAATACAAGTAGTAGAGAAGTAACTGCATGTGAGAAAACAGGAATACTAGATAAGTGCCTTGAGCATAAGTTCGTTATGTGATCGTCTTAGGTTGCACATGAATAATCTACGATAACTCCGTTATGCGTGAGTTGCATAACCGACATACACATGAATACTGTTTGGCTTTGATCACATAACCAACTCCTACTCCCCTCCCCCACTAATACTCTTGGATCCAACCATGACACGCTACGTACATGATAAATAACTCGCGCACATGAAGGCGAGAGCACACGAAGCACATGATAGCACATGAGAATCAATACCCGAAGCACATGATGAAATACACGTGATAGAGTACCCGCTGAACACGGTAAGGGAGATAACATCTCATGACGGGATCCAACTAGTACCAGCTCGTGAAATAATGTGTCAGAATCAAGTATTACAATTCTAGAACAGGTGATATAAACGCTATCATAAAATATAAACAATCAGAGGTAGGTACTCGCCTGACGTCCTGAGCAACTAATGAGGATCGAGATCCGGACTGGCGTCGCAAGAACCTATTATGAAAAGCAAGATTAAACGGGGTTCTAAAGAGTTAAACTGATATAAAATAACTAAAAACAGGGTTCTAGGGGTATTCTAAGTCGAACGGGTCAAACCGGTAAAATTTGGGTCAAAAAGTCAACCCGGGGTCCAAAAAGTCAACTCTGGATCAAAACTAGGTCAAACATTGACTTTTACGGTCAACGAGGGCAATTATGGTCAACACTAGGTCAAACTAGGGTGCCCCTAAAATTCTAGGTCAAAACTAGCTCATTAAGCTAGTAAACCATCAAACTCGCCCCCTTGAGATATCGGGATACCCTCGGTATCCAATACCTCGACCTAAGCTACGCACCCCGCCTATACCCGCTAAAACCTATGCTAGCACGCGTAATTATATGCACATATACATATAAAAGCAATTCTAATCCTATTCCTAGGCCAACGCTCAAAAATCTCGCTCCGATACTCAATACCTTGGGTATCTCAAGGTATTGAGATACCTTGATATCTCAAGGTATTGAGATATCCCTCTAATCCCTCTCTAACACTACCCATCTAGCTAATTATCTATGCATAAATACATATACACCTAGGTATTGTCACGCCCCAGTCCCAAAATACGTAGGACTAGGAGTACGTAACACGCCCAGTCGTATGTACATGAACTCCAATATATGGAAACCATATACACACGTACGCTGTTTGTGAATATCCAATCCACTAGTGGTAATGTACTGTCACAACAAGTCACATGCAATCTATATCTCCTCCACAGCACAAATAGTCAGTAGGAATAAAAGCTGAATAACAACTGGATATCCAAAATGAGTATCAAGTCTGATAGTCGGGTGGAAACAAATCCACTACAAAACGACTATTCTGATGTAGCAAAATATCTCTAAACAACGTTAATAAATCACAGATACTCTGAGGGTAAGATCTCCTTAGTCAGGTACGTAGAGTCAGGTCCAGGCCCGTACTCCTGTGGGTACTTCTGCTCGTCCATATCTGGAAAGGAACCAGGTCCTCAGAGGGACGTAACAAGATACATAAAAATATGCCAATAAGTACTGAAATTTAAACATCCAATGGTTCGCCTAACCGTCTAAGTGAATGCAGTTTGAGAACAACTTTCCACCAAGTGGGCTATCTGGCTAAAATATGGGATTGGCGTGACCCTCTCGGAGAATAAGGAGCCTCAAAGCATGTCGTCTTTTGAACGGCAGAGGCCGCCATTAATATATAGTGGTCATCATCATCCGTTTCTCCGGTGGAGAAGCCGGGCGTACAGGAAAAAGTGCAAAGGAGCCCAAATGTTTTACTTGTTGTTCTCTCCACTCCATGCTCTAAGCAGGCCATATCCATGACATGATAAATCCTCTAATAACTGCCAGGTCTACTAGCATACAAAGTTTCTATCAGCAGTTACCCCTAACGCACGGCACTTACGTACAGGAAGCCAACCCGATACGTAGTCCGAGGTCTATATGAGACTCACAAATCGTGTTGCAACTGTATCACAGTCAATGAACCCACTGATGCTCCCTAAAACTGGGTGGTCTCATAAATAGGTCCAGAATCTACAAAATAAACATCTATATAGGCAGAATTAAACATGCATGTATCAACTAGAATGTAAATAATTTATACAGTGGCAAGGTATACTTGCCGAGCAAGTTCTGTATAGTGCAATTGTCCACAGTAGTGTTTAAACTTTGGTGTAAGAAAGTGGAATTAGATTTTTAGGAGAGTTGTGATATATATAGGAATAAGGAGGCGGTAGAATTTACTTAATGGGTAAGAAACTGTTGCCACTGCTGCTTTCCTTTTATTGGTTTAGGGGTGCGGTTTGGGGTATTTAGTAATAATAGTGTTAAGGAGCGGTGCAATAAGAGACTTACACGTATATGTCAGGAAAGCAAAGCAAAGTTGAGTTTTGCTTCTGTTGCTGATATTTTCTAAAGGGTGTGGTTTTACGCGTGGTGAAGGAATCTTAAGTGGTGAAAGATATTACGCAGAAGTTGGTATTACGCGTAAAGAAAAGAATTAGGCGGGTTAGGTTTACGCGCAGTGAAAGGAAGTGTTCACGCGTATGAGTTATACGCGTAGGTTTGCTACTGCTGCTATCATATTTACGCGCGGAGAAGAGGGGCAAAGTTTACGCGGCTGTTTGCTGCTATTGCGGATTTTACGCAGGGAAGCAGTATACGCGGGTTAGGTTTTGGATTAGGACCAATAGAAAATTCTATTTTCTATTTCTCTCATTCATTTTTCTTATTAATAATATTTATATATATATACATATTTATACATAGAAAATTCTGAAAAATTATAGGGGTGCACACGGTTTAAACTGGCAACTGTCCAAAGGGTCTCCTACATGAAATAATTTAGGAAAATTTATAATGGTTCCATAAAATCCTCTGGATGTACAAATAATAGATATTGTTAATAAATAAATAAAAATAGGGTTTTCAGGATTGGGGATCTTACACTAGTTCCCTACATGACTGTATTATATTCAGACTGCAACTGACTCACTGTCATGTATAATATTGATTGTGTATCTTGCACATCATTTTGTATTGCTAGATCTCTAGAACATTCTGATGCGACGTTTAGGACGTCTTACTGCTTATTTTGGAATGTTCTATGTTATTGCTACTTGATTGATCGATTGAGATATAGAAGCTCTTGACCCTAGGAGACTTGATTGTAGTATGCAACCCCCTTGTCTCTAGACAACCTTAACACATTGCGGGTTACTTCGGTATTCCGTAAGGTGCGGTTGGCTTAGTCATTCCCCTGCTCTCCAGTATTCTGGATCTTGGACGTGACAGCTATTTTTTCCTCTTCCTAAATAGTTTGTTTTGCATGCACATATAAAATAATAAATATAACAATATTAATATAATAATAAATTTAAAATAATTAAGGTATATGTCTTTTAGTCTTTGTAAACAATTTTAATAAAAACTAAAATAATTATATTAGCTATCTTTTAGTCTTTTTAATTATAATATATAAAATACATGCAGCACGCTTGCATATATACTAGTACTACTATATAATATGAAAAGATAAACTTCACCGTGAAAGTTTATTTACCAAAACTGTCTTTACCTATGTTTACTAATTAAAATTGTTCATTAAATTTAGCATGGATAGTTAGATAATTACATATAGAAAAAAAAAAAATTAAGGAAGTGTTTTTTGTTCTTTTCAAACAGTAGAAAATTAAAGGACTTATTTTTGCTTTCTCAAGTAGTAAAAACTTAGAAAACTATTGTTTGCTCTATTCAAGCAATATGAAATACGTGTCACACACGTGCATATATACTAGTCTATATAATAAAACAAAATAATATTTTCGATCAAACATGTAAAATAAAGAATAGTTACGATTAAAATATAATGTATATGAAATAACTACGAATATAATATATCTATACATCAATAAAAAAACCTTTAAATAATATAAGTAAGCCAATATAAAAAATTAAAGGTCGTGCGTAACTAAGTAATTAATAATACTCTAAACTATTTTTTTTAATTTAGAAACAATTTTCTGCAAAACGTCATAAATAAAAGTTTTCAAGCAAATGGCTGGATATTTACAATTAAAGTTGTAAATAAAGAAAATAAGCCCCAAACAACCCACTGGGACAGAAACGAAGCATCTATCATTTATGTAGAAAAAGATTAGGAAGATGACATAAGGAACTACTTATGGGGGTGTGCTAAATAAGTATTCTTGTTGTGAGAAAGAAAATAATATATTTATAGGTACAAATTATAATTACAGCGCATAATTTTTTTTTTTTTTTTTATATGGTCTGACATTTTATGAGACTTTTTGATACGACGTGTGGTGATTGGTCGGAATTTTTCAGCCTATATTAATAGGGGAGGTTGAGGTCATCGATTTTATTCTGACCAATCAGCATTTGACACGTGGCATGTCGATTTGTTTTTCCGATATAGAATTTTATTATAATTATTCAAATTTGAGTGTTTTGAACGTAATAAGATTTTTTTAAATTTATTTCTAATGATGTTAGAGCAATAGGAACTGATGACCACGCTCCATTTTTTAGCCTTTTGTGTAAGGCACTTAGGATCCCTAAATTTTCTGGACTTTTTGTAAGAGATTGTCCGGTTTCAGATGAGATTGTGTCGTTTCAGATGAAAATAAAAAAAAAATTAATATTAAAAGTTTAATAATTATTAATAAATTATTAAAATTAAAATATTATTTTTATACATTTAGATTTTTAAGAATTTTCTGTATTGTTTCTTAATAGTCTCAAAATTGTATGAAATAATAGTAATCATTGTTGATTAGTTTACTTGCGATAAATAAATTATTTTTTACATATTTTTCTACTATGTTTTTATGCAACCTTACTATACTTTTAGGTCATTGTTAATTGGTCTCGCTCAATTTTTTTAAAAGAGACCCCCAACGTCTATATCGATCAATAACATAACGGTTAGTATCAAATTAAAATATGTTAAACCGTGTCGATATCGACCGATACTACAAACTATGCCTAAAACATTTCTCAATTTTCAATTGTTAGTCGAACACTATCAACATGTCCCGATCGATCGAGACGATTGTCATCCATACTACAAAATAACTAATTGGTAGAAGAAAAAAGTGGGAGGAAGGCAAATAGAGGAGAAAAAAGTGGAAGAAATAGTACATTTTCTCTTGTTTGGTATAGAAAAAAAGTGGAGGCAAATGAAGGAATATTACTTTTCTATTATAACCAAAGAAAATCAAATCCTGAAAAAAACGGAAGAAAATGTGGAAGAAAAAATGAATACTTATCTTAATTTACAATTATATCATATACAAATTATATTATTTTAAAATAGATCAATGAAGTCAAATGGTAAATATATATTTTTAGACGAGGATATAATTGGTAAAGCATACATGTTTATTTTCCTTCATTCCATTTTTCTTATATATCAAACAAAGAAAAGTGTACCACTTTTATTTTTCTTCCATCCTACAAACACAAAGTAAGTAAATAGTCTTGTGTCCATATGGATGAAAATTATCTCTCTTTTATTTTTCTATTCTTCTACTTTTTCATCCATCGTACCAAACGAAGCCTAAGGTGGACACTAGCATAAAAAGAATATTGTTATTTATTTATTTAAATTTTTGATAAGTATGGCTAAGATTTTGATATTCAGACAGCCAGAAACAACCAGTCACGACTCTTGGGTGTGACAGTTGCACCTGTGACTGAAAAGCAAGCCATAAAAGTGCCAGCTAAACCTTTAATTTGCACGCATATCGATTTTTGCTTTTAGAAGGTTATTAACTTATTTATTATATCCCACTGGACTCGAGTGGCTCTTGTGGTTACCGAGGAGAGATATAAGATACTGGCTGGGTGGCAAAAGATCAGTGGATCAAGAGCATTACATCGAGTCCCGTGCGTTATGTAATTAAAAAAGTTCAATTTTACCGTATAATTTTTTCCTTCCAAATATATTTTCACATATATTTATTAATTAAATTATTCATTAAAGTTAATAGGAACAACTAGATAATTATAAAAGCTGTCATTTGATTTTCTTTTATATATATATAATAATAATAATAATAATAATAATAATAAATTTAAAATAATTAAGATAGTTGTATTTTAGTCTTTCTAAATAGCCTTAATAAAGAATATAATAATTATAACATTTTTTTAGACTTTATAAGAATAATAATGATCTATAAAATAGACGCTTTAGTAATAATCTATAAAATACGTACAAAATACATATATATATACTAACAACGTACATGTGTATTGCAAGCGCATAAAAAATTTATTAAAAAAATTAAATATAAATTTATTATAAATAATGTAATTTTTATGAATTGAACTCAAACAAACAAGATGTTTAATTAGATAAGTTTTTTAAAGTAATTAATATAGTATTTACAAACGCTTTGAGGATTCAAGTTTGATCCGTTACCAAACCATCTTATATTAGTAGATAATTTAACAAACACGTGTTAAGAGGTGAAATAATATGTTTAATTAAGGGTTTTATGTTATATCCTCAAGTTTTAATATACACATAACAATAATCTTACGAATGAACAAAAGAAATCCTAAAACTAAAAAAAAAAAAATTGACCAGTGAAAAGGGAGGAAAGTGATCCCATTTTTTTCATCGAATCGGAGTGAAGACCAAAGATCTTGAGCGACCGATCCTGCAGAACAACTCAAAAAATAAAAAAGTATTCGAGTTTGTTTCTTAGTAACAGCAACAACAACAATAATACTTCGAACTTGGAACGAGCATGAAAAAATTAACGATCCTTCAAATAAATGTTATGACGTGGTCACTGGTCTAGGAATTCATCGACTGATCCTTCAAATGAAGCTCATCTTCATTAACCATGAAGCTGAAAATTTTAGCTTGATCGTGGTCACTGGTCTATGAATTCCTAAACAAAGGTGGAGTGTCCTGAATTTTTTTTCTAATAAAATAAATATTGTGTCAGTATTGTCATATTAATATCTCATCATCATGTCTATATCATACTGTGTCTGATCAATATAGAACTGTATCCAATATACTAAAATTAAAAATATTGAGAAAAACATATTCAGTTTACCAAATAAGTCTTTTTGCCTGCTTTTTACTGGATATCGCTAGAATTTTGCGGTCTCTATTGAACAATGAATATGAAACAGAATGCAAAACACGCTGTTTTCACTTAATTTACATTCAAAAATAAGGAAGTTTAAAAAAAAAACACATGGGGACTGAAACTGAAATTTTATGATCCAATGGTTGGGTTAGAGGATCCCTCCTCTATTTCTGTTCCATATTACTGATTTTCTCTATTATATGTGGGTTCTACTTATTTTAATACCGATTGGAGTTCACATGTAACAGGATGAAAATAGACATAGCGGAGCTCTGGGACTAGAGCCCACCCGAGGCAACGCAACGCCCGTCCTCATCCTAATGGTAACCGTCGGCTCCCGCGACGTAGCCGTCGACGACGTCTCAGACGTTGGCGACGCAACGCTCGACGCCTTCTCGTCGTCGACTGTGGCACTGTTGGTGCGGCAGCAGTCAACCTCTGATGTTGACTGTGACGACTCCGAATGCACGGCTGCTGCGGTCGTCTCCTTCTCTTTCTCCCGCGGGGACAGCTGGACTAGCGCCAGCGTGAGCCGACCGTCCCCTCTGCGGGCTCGGAGGTACTCGTGGCGCTCGGCCCTGACCTCCCTGATCACCAGGCTCCCGTCCGCGCGGTGCGTCCTCTCGAGCCTCCATGGCATGCGGGACGACAGCTTCGCGGTCCTGGCGAGCAGCGGCATCGGTGGCGGGAGCTTGTGGAAGTGGCCCCTGCCATAGGAGGCCCAACACGCATTGTCATCCTCTGGCTCTGCAGCAGCAGCAAGAAGAGGAGGAGGAGGAGGAGGAGGAGGAGGAGGAGGAGACGACGACCGAGACATAACGCGACTGCGATCGACGCGGTGCGAGCGACGGAGGCGATCGGCGCCCCCGTCGTCGTCGTCGGGGGAGAAGTTTTTGAGCCCGAGGGGCTGAGGGGTGATGATCATGTGCGTGGCGGTGGCGGCGCCAGTACCACTTGTGTTGGTGCTGGCTCCTTTTTTTCTGAAGAAGGATATTGAGATCATTGGAAATATTGTCGTTAGGAAAATTGATCTATGGATGGAATGGCGGAAGAGAAGGGAGGATTGTTAGTGTTATATAGGGGGAGTGTTGGTGTGGCGATTGGGAGGAGGGAGCGGTGACAGCTAAGGAGGGACTGGGAACGGCTGCCCCTGCCTGCCTGTGAAAACTTAAGACAGTCATTTGTTGTAAATTGTAATTAAGGAAGAGAGAGAAAGACATGAAATCGATTTGTATAGGGTGCAGCAAATTAAAATAAAAATAAAAAATTTGCTACCTCCAAAATGTTCCTCAAAATCATCCCCCTTTGAAGGTCGCGATGGTGGTAATAAATTTTAAAATTAAAATAACATTAAAATTGGTGTGTTGTTATTGACACTTCTAAAATATTATCCATCAATCATTTTTAATTTTCTATCATTCAAATTATAAATCTATCATTGTATTAAATCTGACATTAATTTGTGAATGTTGTGTCGTTAACTCCTAAAATGTCATCCTGCACTCCTAAATCAAAGGCATATTTGAAATTTTAATGATAGAAAATTAAAAAGGAGTACATGATGACATTTTATGATTGTCAATAACGACACCCTAAAATTATTAACATATAAATTAATATTAATATTAATATTGACATTAAAATTAAAAAAATTATTAAGATTTGTTATGTCAACTGTCATGTTACAAACATTATAATGATATTTAACATATTATATCAGCTATCACATAAGTAGAAATGATTTCGAGGAACACTTTGGAGTTACTAACAACATTACTCAAACAAAAAAATCAAATGGAATCAAACCCTTCCATTTTGGATTAAGTACTTTTGATAAGATCCAATATATTTTGGTAGATTGGATTATCCATGTTTATCAATAATCCATGTACAATGCATGGAAGATTAATTACTTTTGATAAGATCAAATATATTTCGGATTTTTTCAAAAAAATGGACAAATTATAGTATAATTACGAAAAAGGGGAAAAGTTTTGATATGTTGTAACGAGAGGGACAACTCTCCAACTTAGTTGGCGGGGTCAAAACCAACTGGACACGCTCGCCAACTCTTAGTTGGCAAGTGAGGGGGGGGGGGGGAATGAGATTTGGCCGTTGACTTCTTGGGATGGGAGACGGGAGGGGGGGGGAGGGGGATTATAGCCGTTGACTTTTGTGGGAGGTTGGGGGAGGAATTATAGCCGTTGCACAACGGCTAATACAAACTTCTATATATTTTTCTGTCTCAACCAAATCATCCAGCACTCTCACTCTCTTTCCTCTAGCAAAGCCTCCAGAACTCTCTCTATCTCTCTGTATTTAGCAAAGCTTCCAACACTAAAAAAACTCTGCCTACAGCCAAAGTTCATCTGAGTTTCTTGTAGCAAAAGTTCTCAACCATCATGGATCGTAGCGTAAGAATTGTATGCTCGCAGGACGGTAAAGTAAATGGATTAAATTACGAAGGAGGAGAAAGACAAAAAATTTCAACTTATCCGAATATTAGTTTTGAAAATATACGTAATCATATTATTAAACGTTGTTCTATTCATTACGATTTTATTCTAATTTTTTTTTGATAGATAGTGAAGATGCATGGAATTATATTCTTGAGATTAATTCACAACCACGATATATAAAAATATATGTTATTAAAGTAGCAGCAACATTAGATAATAGAAATAATGAATATTTTCTGAATACCAGCATGTTAGTTCGGGTGCTAGTCCTTCTTAACAAATTATTTTATTTTTTCAAGAAGGTCATTCATCAGATGAATCTAACCATGATGATGATAGTGACAACGACGATGGAAATAGTGATGATTTAGTTGAAAATGTAGATTATACGGTACATGAAGATGTTGTAAAAGCTATCACAAATGAAGTATTTAAGGGACAATCATTTCCTAGCCGTTCTCACTTTAGAAGCTTTATAAGTAATTTAGCAATTAAATATAATTTTAGTTATTCAGCTAGTGTTATGAATAATGCTCGTGAAATTATATATAGTTGTGATCAACCGAATTGTAATTGGATAGTATATGTCAAATACATTGGAAATGACGATATAGTTAAAGTTAGTACATTAGAAAATCGCCATTCTTGTTTAGGGAGACTTAGTACAGGACGTCATCGACTAGCTACCATTGCATGGATTAAGACCATGATAATTGACATTATTAGAGATAACCAGTCATATAGTCCATCACAAATTGTTAAAGATATATATAGGGAGCACCGTATACAAGTTAGTTATTCCAAAGCCTGGAGAGCCTGAGAGACGGCATTAACTGAAATTAATGGTAGTTATGATGAGGCATACGCTAGTCTTGAGGAGTATTGTTATAGAATTATGGAGACGAATCCAGTTAGTACATGTTTTATTAAAACTGTCGAAAATAATAGCCTTCAACGAATTTTTATTTGTTTTAAGACATGTATTAACGAATTTTTAAGGGGCTGTTTACCGGTTATTAGTACTGATGTTACATTTCTTTCATCTAAATATTAAGGTATTTTATTTATTGCTTGTGCTCACGATCCTAACTATCAATTATATCCTATTGCTTATGTTGTTGCTGAAGGTGAGAATAGTGATTCTTGGTCTTGGTTTTTAAACTCTCTTAAAATATCTTTTGAAAGTTTTTTTAATAATTGTAGTACAATTTTATTTATATCTAATAAGCAAAAAGGATTAATAAATGCTATTCGTGCTATTTTTCTGTATCTTCTCATTTTTTTGTATTCAGCATTTTAAACAAAACATGAAAAAAGTTACGAAAGAACCAGCATTTCAACACTTGTTAGACTCGCTTGCTAGATCATATAATAAAATGGATGCAGAGAGTGTGTTTGATATAATTAAAGCCGAGAACATAATGTTATACGATTGGCTTATTGGTGTAAACGATGAAAGTCGTCAATTTGAACATTGGATAACAGCGTATGCTACTTGTCCTAGATTATATATTAACACTTCTAATCTTGCTGAATGTATCAATAACTGGATTAAGAAATTATGAGATAATCCAATACCAATACTTCTCGATGGTATTAAAGCCAAGATTATTATACTTCATGATAATCGTAGAAAGAATGCTGAAAATATAGACACAGATTATTGTCCGAAGATGTTAAAGACTATGGCTTGTATTATCAAAGAGAAGAATCACCTAGAAATATTAGTTATTGATAGTTATAAGTTTGAAATAATAGACCGTGCAACAAGTAGAACCTATATTGTTAATATAACCGACAGATTTTGTACATGTTTTAGATGGTACCATACTTATATACTATGTATACATGCATGTTTTGTTTGTAGATATTGCAATATTAGTATTGATAGTTTTTATCCTGCAGTATTTTCGACGGAGACCTTGAGAAGTGTATACGCACCAAAAATGGGGCTAATTCCAGTTTCCTACAAGATCCAAGCTCCTTTGGTTAGAGAAGAAATTGGAGTACCAGATGTAAGACGCAAAGCCGGAAGACCAAAGAAGAACCGCATCAAACCTCGAGATTCATCGACGAGAGATCTTCGTTGCAGTAATTGTGGTACGATGTGACACAACCGAAGAAAATGTACTAGTCAACTGAGAGAGTAAAATAGAATTGTTCAATACAAACTTAGAAATATTGTAATAGTGAGTCTGATAATGAAAGTTGACAAATATTGCAATCAAACATTGTTACAAATCATACTTCTAAACATTCATCTACTCATCCTCCTCCTTGTCTTGCTGAGTCTGGGTAGGCAGCTGTCATGACCCGATTATATGGAATCGTTGAGACGTCCCCCGAATCGTGACCCCCGTGAGGGCCTGGGGTTGCGCTCGCACAAGGCTAGAGATATTTGCATTTGAGCACACATTCAGAGTACGCAGGTAAATTGAACACAAGTTGAAATATAAAAAAGTTCTCTTTATTGATAATGAACATCTATTACAAACTCTTGAACGAGTCAGCTAAATTGACGCACGGGCTTACAAAAGTATTGACTCAAAATGAGATAGCAGTCATGTACATTACATTCCTTTACTAAACTTCAAAATGATAAGGATCTCCGGGCTGGAGGACGGCTTTGCCACGGAGCTGCATTGTGTATAGAGTTGCAAGCTCCTTCCTTCAAGTACTTCAAAATGCGGTGCAATCAGGATGCGCCTACAGCTGGACTGGATCGGGAAAGACGACTTCGGCTCCTCGCTCGGTTCGCCTTAGTGCGGGGAACCTGTTTCAACGAGGGTCAGTATGTCGAAACATACTGGTGAAGGCGAGCTAACCCAACTATACCAATCAACATGTTGTTTTAATGAAGCATGCATATTATTTGTGATTTTTTTATCTTGCCTTAGTTCATTTACAAGCAGCAGTATATATATAGAATACTGAAATGAACTTGCCACCGTTCGGTGGATTTTACCTGCCCGTCTGAACTACCTGCACTATACTTACCATGCCTTCCCTGCCACGAAGACACAAGTTAGTTTGCAACAGATTTAAATACACGTTGGGATCACTGGCTAGGATGCCATAATGGACGAGTTATAGTCGTTGAACGAGGATGGTATACAATGAAGCACGTGAGGCGCTACACGCCATCTCGTTCGCACGTGAGACTATCGTGAAGTTCCGTCCGGATCGGATCGGTGCCAGTGCCCCAGCAACCGTTCGCAGGAACCCATTGACCTTGTGCACAAGTTGTCCGTGATCAATCGTTCATGCTACGTTAACGTTGATGCAGTTGAGGCAATATGAACATGAGACAAGCAACATTGCATGATTTATTTTGCATAGTCTTCCTGACAGTTTATTTTTTAACAAGTGTATTTCATACTTAGCACAATTCATGGAAGAAGATGCATTCTACTCAAATTAAAGCATGTATAGAACAATTGAAACAAACTAGAATACAATAAGGCAATCGTTCACAAGTTTAGTTGACAAGCAGTAATCCAAGTCTATTCCCTTTTTATCTTGTAGTCTTTTAGTTATTACTTGGTATCGTCTGATCGGGACAACAAGAATGGAAGAGTTTTTAGGTGTGAAGATTTTGAAGCAGGGCTAGCTAATCGGGATGGTAGCCACTCACTTAGTTGGTTGGAAAGGAGAAGGAAAGAGGCGCTTCAAGACTCCGCTCGTAAGCCGCCGACTGCTCGTTCACCTGCATTGCACGAACAGCTCGATCAATACCTCTTCCTATCTTTCCATACTCGAAATTGAAATGCAATTTAATAAACGAAAACAATGAAATCCATCGAAACCGTTTAAGAAAATTCAAGGAAATCCGAAAACCAATTCAAAGTACGAAAGCAACAAGCGACATCGAAATCTGAGGCAACAAAAGATAACAGCGGAGAGGTCCCTCCTGACTCTGCCGCTAAGTAGATCCTGGGGGCACGGTCCACGGAATATGGAAATCGATTCCTAAGAAACAAATCCATAACGAGGACGAGTTCTTGTTTCAATCTATCCCGATCGAACGATACCATCTTGTATTTCTTAGCCCGTATCCCGATTAGGGAAAACGAGGCGCCACATCCTACCCAACTAATTGGAAGTTTCGTCCCGAAACTTAGGAATAGAACCTACCGTTAGGGAACGTAATGCTGAGCAGAATATTTTGGACAGTCTCGAATTCTATGGTTTGAATCGCCACAAATGAGACATTGCCCGAGTTTCTTGCGACACTTGTCGGCCGTGTGCCCTGGTTTCTTGTAGAAATTACACGATGGCCCTGGGTTCCCTCTCTGTGGACCGCCGTTGTTAGGGCTCTTTGCAGCGTTATTTTCTTTCTCGTTGCTTTGGCATTTGTGATTGTAAGTATGCACAACGCCGGTAGAAACGTGAGGATACTGCGGTTCAAGAGATAGGACATGATTTATGACTTCCCGCATTGTTTGATACTGATGAACGACTACGTGCGCATGGATGGCAGGATGTAGACCACCTTCAAACCTTCTAGCTCGACTCGCTGCATCAGGTAAATAGGCCCTATCGAATTTGGAGAGTCGGTTGAATCCGGCGGAATACTGTTTAACTGTCATGCTGCCTTGCCTCAGTTGTACGAACCCGTTCTCCATCTGACGTTATACTGGAGGGGGTATAAACTTCTCTTTAAATGCGGCACGAAAATTCGTCCACGAGATCGCCTCCTCTCCATGGTCAAATTGAAGAGATCGTCGATGCACGTCCCACCAATCGTGCGCGTTAAGGCGGAGCTGTAGTTGCGCGCATATGACGTGTAGCACCCCGTTCTCCCGGTGCGGAGCGCGGCTAAGAAACACAAGACGGTATCGTTCGATCGGGATAGATTGAATTAAGAACTCGTCCTCGTTATGGATTTGTTTCTTCGGAATCGATTCCCATATTCAGTGGACTGCGCCCCAAGGATCGGCTTAGCGGCAGAGTCAGGAGGGACCTCTCCGCTGCTATCTTTTAATGCCTCGGTTTTCGATGTCGCTTGTTGCTTTCGTGCTTTGAGTTGGTTTTGGGATTTGCTTGTTTTCCTTGAACGGTTTCGATGTTTTCATTGTTTTCGTTCATTGAACTGCACTTCTATTCCGAGATTGGAAAGAGAGGAAGAAGTATTAATCGAGCTGTTCGTGTGCAGGTGAACGAGCAGTAGGCGGCTTGCGAACGGAGTCTTGAAGCCCCTCTTTCCTTCTTCTTTCCAAAATCCAAGTGAGTGGCTACCAACCCGATTAGCTAGCTCTGCTTCCAAGCCTCACTCCTTCGCCCCGATCAAACGATACCAAATAATAATAAAAGAAACCAAGATAAAAGAGAATAGACTTGGTTATTATGCTTGTCAACAAACTCATGAACGGTTATCATCCTGTATGCTAGTTCGTCTATAACTGTTCTATGAATCGTGCTAAGTATGGAAATATATGCTTGTTATGAAATAAACTGTCAGGATGGCTATGCAAACGGTATGCTATGAACACATTCTATGAGTATTCTCGATCACGGACGACTTGTGCACAAGGTATGTTATGAGTTCCGCGGACGGTCACCGGGGCGCCGGGACCGATCCGATCCGGACGGAACGTATGTATAGTCGTATGTTATGGGGCAAAGTGTTATGCAGCGGGGCTCGCCACCTGCGGTGTATATCATTTGTGTCTTGAGACTATAACCCGTCCCTCGTGGCATCAAGCCAGTGATCCTATGTATATTTAAACCTGTTGCATACTAACTTGTGTCTCTGTGGCAGGGAAGGCAAGGTAAGTATTGTGCAGGTAATTCAGACGGTCAGGTAAAATCCACCGAACGGTGGCACGTTCATTTCAGTAAATTCAATATGCTGCTTAACTGTAAATGAACTAAGGCAAGATAGAAACCAACCAAATATGCATGCTTCACTAAACAACGTGTTGATTGGTATAGTCAGGCTAGCTCGTCTTCACCAGCATGTTTCGATATGCTGACCCTCGTTGAAACAGGTTCTCCGCACCAAGGCGAACCGAGCGAGGAGCCGAAGTCGTCTACCCGATCCAGTCCAACTGTTGGCGTATCTTCACCGCGCCCCCGAAGCCTTTTGGAGTCAGGAGCCTGCAACTCTTCATACACAAAATGCAGCTCCGTGGCAAAGCGATCCTCCAGCCTGGAGGTCTATACGTTTTGAGTTTATAAAAGGATGTAATGTACAGGACTGCTATCTCATTTTGAGTCAACCCTTTTGTAAGCCGTTCGGCATATTAGCTGACTCGTTCAAGAGTTTGTAATAGATGTTCATTATCAATAAAGAGAACTTTTCTATGTTTCAAATCTGTGTTTCAATTTATCTGCGTACTCTGAATACGTGCTTGCTATGCAAATCATTAGAAAGCCTTGTGCGGGCGCAACTCCAGGCCCGCACGGCAGTCACGACTCGGGGGACGCCTCGGGGCGTGACATAGTGGTATCAGAGCACAGATTCAAAGTTTCTTAGACTTCGTGCTGGAAAAGTTCCTTTAACGATCAAATTCCTGTGCGAACTCTTGAACTCGCTAGGCCAAAATGAGATACGTTCATGCAATAAGTCCATAATACATTATGATCCTAATGTAATTTACCTTCTTTTGAAGGAATGGATCCAGCGCAATCTGCAGCGCAACCACCGATCGAAACACAAGAGAGCAGTTCGGGCAATTCGGGAAGCTCTCGGAGCCAGCGAGGCATGTCTCAAGTCGACCCGCTAGAGCGGTTAATGAAAATGCTAGAAGAGCAACGACAAAGAGACGATGCCCGCCAAGCCAAGCTCGAGAGTAATTTAGAGACCCGTTTCTCAGTCCAACAGAAGCAGGTCGATACCCTGCATCAAATCGTTCAGACTTTGGCTGCCAATCATTCCGCCGCAACAGCAGCGACTCCGGTGGAACAGCCCGTGCTTGAAGTGGAGACGCCTCAAATCCCAAGGCCGAGGGACGTGACTGCCTTCAACTTGGGCCATTTCAAGAAAGTCTGCAACACCCCGTTCAACGGGACTGAGGACCCAGTGGTAGCTCTAGATTGGCTAGCAGAACTTGAAGACCACTTCACTCTGCTAGAGGTCCCCGAAGATAGGCGCGTCGCCTGCGCGCAACTGCAGCTCCGCCTCGACGCACACGATTGGTGGGACGTGCATCGACGATCTCTCCAACTTGATCACGGAGAGGAGGCGATCTCGTGGACGACCTTTCGTGCCGCGTTTGAGGAGGAGTTTATACCGCCTCCAGTACAACGTAAGATGGAAAATGACTTCGTGCAACTAAGGCAAGGCAGGATGACAGTGAAAGAGTATTCCGCCGAATTCAACCGACTCTCCAAATTCGCTAGGGCCTATTTACCTGATGCAGCGAGTCGAGCCAGAAGGTTTGAAGGTGGACTACGCCCTGCCATCTATTCGCACGTAGTCAACAATCAGTACGGAACAATGCGTGAAGTCATGAATCACGCCCTATCCCTCGAGCCGCTGTATCCTCACGTTTCCACCGGCGCTGTGCATACCTACAATCACAAACGCCAAGGCGACGATGGAGGAAACAATGCTGCAAAACGACATAAAGACGGTGGTCGCCACAAAGGAAACCCGAGACCATTCTGTGATTTCTGTAAAAGACAAGGACACTCCACGGAGAGATGTTACAGCAGAAAAGGTCTATGCTTCAACTGTGGCGGGCCTGGCCACGTAGCTCGGGATTGTCCACTCCCCTCTAAGCTCCTGCCTCAACCCAATAACCCCTAACGGTTGGTTCTATTCTTAAGTTTCGGGACGAAACTTCCAATTGGTTGGGTAGGATGTAGCACCCCGTTCTCCCGGTGCGGAGAGCGCGGCTAAGAAACACAAGACGGTATCGTTCGATCGGGATAGATTGAATTAAGAACTCGTCCTCGTTATGGATTTGTTTCTTCGGAATCGATTCTCATATTCAGTGGACTGCGCCCCAAGGATCGGCTTAGCGGCAGAGTCAGGAGGGACCTCTCCGCTGCTATCTTTTAATGCCTTGGTTTTCGATGTCGCTTGTTGCTTTCGTGCTTTGAGTTGGTTTTGGGATTTGCTTGTTTTCCTTGAACGGTTTCGATGTTTTCATTGTTTTCGTTCATTGAACTGCACTTCTATTCCGAGATTGGAAAGAGAGGAAGAAGTATTAATCGAACTGTTCGTGTGCAGGTGAACGAGCAGTAGGCGGCTTGCGAACGGAGTCGTGAAGCGCCTCTTTCCTTCTTCTTTCCAAAATCCAAGTGAGTGGCTACCAACCCGATTAGCTAGCTCTGCTTCCAAGCCTCACTCCTTCGCCCCGATCAAACGATACCAAATAATAATAAAAGAAACCAAGATAAAAGAGAATAGACTTGGTTATTATGCTTGTCAACAAACTCATGAACGGTTATCATCCTGTATGCTAGTTCGTCTATAACTGTTCTATGAATCGTGCTAAGTATGGAAATATATGCTTGTTATGAAATAAACTGTCAGGATGGCTATGCAAACGGTATGCTATGAACACATTCTATGAGTATTCTCGATCACGGACGACTTGTGCACAAGGTATGTTATGAGTTCCGCGGACGGTCACCGGGGCGCCGGGACCGATCCGATCCGGACGGAACGTATGTATAGTCGTATGTTATGGGGCAAAGTGTTATGCAGCGGGGCTCGCCACCTGCGGTGTATATCATTTGTGTCTTGAGACTATAACCCGTCCCTCGTGGCATCAAGCCAGTGATCCTATGTATATTTAAACCTGTTGCATACTAACTTGTGTCTCTGTGGCAGGGAAGGCAAGGTAAGTATTGTGCAGGTAATTCAGACGGTCAGGTAAAATCCACCGAACGGTGGCACGTTCATTTCAGTAAATTCAATATGCTGCTTAACTGTAAATGAACTAAGGCAAGATAGAAACCAACCAAATATGCATGCTTCACTAAACAACGTGTTGATTGGTATAGTCAGGCTAGCTCGCCTTCACCAGCATGTTTCGATATGCTGACCCTCGTTGAAACAGGTTCTCCGCACCAAGGCGAACCGAGCGAGGAGCCGAAGTCGTCTACCCGATCCAGTCCAACTGTTGGCGTATCTTCACCGCGCCCCCGAAGCCTTTTGGAGTCAGGAGCCTGCAACTCTTCATACACAAAATGCAGCTCCGTGGCAAAGCGATCCTCCAGCCTGGAGGTCTATACGTTTTGAGTTTATAAAAGGATGTAATGTACAGGACTGCTATCTCATTTTGAGTCAACCCTTTTGTAAGCCGTTCGGCATATTAGCTGACTCGTTCAAGAGTTTGTAATAGATGTTCATTATCAATAAAGAGAACTTTTCTATGTTTCAAATCTGTGTTTCAATTTATCTGCGTACTCTGAATACGTGCTTGCTATGCAAATCATTAGAAAGCCTTGTGCGGGCGCAACTCCAGGCCCGCACGGCAGTCACGACTCGGGGGACGCCTCGGGGCGTGACATGACGCGCTTCTCTTCGGGGACTTCTAGCAGAGTGAAGTGGTCTTCAAGTTCGGCCAACCAATCTAGAGCCACGATTGGGTCCTCGGTCCCGTTGAATGGAGTGTTGTAGACTTTCTTGAAGTGGCCAAAGTCGAAGGCAGTCACTTTCCTCTGCCTTGGGATTTGCGGCGTCTCAACTTCAAGCACGGGCTCTTCCACCGGAGTCGCTGTTATTGCCGTGGAATGGTTGTAAGTCAAAGTCTGAACGATCTGTTGCAGGGCATCCACCTGCTTCTGTTGGACTGAGAATCGAGATTCTATATTGTCTTGAAACTTGAGTTGACTCTCCTCCGCTCGCTTCTCGGCCCGTTCGTAGCGAGCTTCATCCCTTTGTTGGTTTGCCTCCAACATCCGCAACATTTGCTGGATGGGATCGTCGCGAGACACGGCTCGCTGGCTTCGCGAACTTCCCGAAGTACCCGAACTACTTTCTTGGCCTTGCATTTCGTCCGGTGCTAGCGCTGAGGATTGCGCTGGTGTCATTCCTTCAAAAGAAGGTAAATTACATTAGGATCATAATGTATTATGGACTTATTGTATGAACGTATCTCATTTTGGCCTAATGAGTTCAAGAGTTCGTACAGGAATTTGATCGTTAAAGGAACTTTTCCAGTACGAGAGTCTAAGGAACTTTGAAGCTGTGCTCTGATACCATTATGTCACGACACGATTCTGTGGAATCGTTGAGGCGTCCCTCGAATCGTGACCGCTGTGCGGGCCTGGGGTTGCGCCCCCACAAGGCTAGAGATATTTGCATTTGAGCACACATTCAGAGTACGCAAGTAAATTGAACACAAGTTGAAATATGGAAAAGTTATCTTTATTGATAATGAACATCTATTACAAACTCTTGAATGAGTCAGCTAATTTGCCGCACGGGCTTACAAAAGTGTTGACTCAAAATGAGATAGCAGGCATGTACATTACATCCCTTTACTAAACTTCAAAATGATAAGGACCTCCTGGCTGGAAGACGGCTTTGCCACGGAGCTGCATTGTGTATAGAGTTGCAAGCTCCTTCCTTCAAGTACTTCAAAATGCGACACGATCAGGATACGCCTACAGCTGGACTGGATCGGGAAAGACAACTTCGGCTCCTCGCTCGGTTTGCCTTAGTGTGGAAAACTTGTTTCAACGAGGGTCAGTATGTCAAAACATACTGGTGAAGGCGAGCTAACCCAACTATACCAATCAACATGTTGTTTTAATGAAGCATGCATATTATTTATGATTTTTCTATCTTGCCTTAGTTCATTTACAAGCAGTAGTATATATATAGAATACTGAAATGAACTTGCCACCGTTCGGTGGATTTTACCTGCTCGTCTGAACTACCTGCACAATACTTACCATGCCTTCCCTGCCACGAAGACACAAGTTAGTTTGCAATAGGTTTAAATACACGTTGGGATCACTGGCTAGGATGCCTTAATGGACGAGTTATAGTCGTTGAACGAGGATGGTATGCAACGAAGCACGTGAGGCGCTACACACCATCCCGTTCGCACGTGAGACTATCGTGAAGTTCCGTCCGGATCGGATCGGTGCCAGTGCCCCAGCAACCGTCCGCAGGAACCCATTGACCTTGTGCACAAGTTGTCCGTGATCAATCGTTCATGCTACGTTAACATTGATGCAGTTGAGGCAATATGAACATGAGACTAGCAACATTGCATTATTCGTTTTGCATAGTCTTTCTGACAGTTTATTTCTTAACAAGTGTATTTTATACTTAGCACAATTCATGGAAGAAGATGCATTCTACTGAAATTGAAGCATGTATAGAACAATTGAAACGAACTAGCATACAATAAGGCAACCGTTCAAAAGTTTAGTTGACAAGCAGTAATCGAAGTCTATTCCCTTTTTATCTTGTAGTCTTTTAGTTATTACTTGGTATCGTCTGATCGGGACAACAAGAATGCAAGAGTTTTTAGGTGTGAATACTTGGAAGCGGGGCTAGCTAATCGGGATGGTAGCCACTCACTTAGTTGGTTGGAAAGGAGAAGAAAAGAGGCGCTTCAAGACTCCGCTCGTAAGCCGCCTACTGCTCGCTCACCTGCATTGCACGAACAGCTCGATCAATACTTCTTCCTCTCTTTCCATACTCGGAATTGAAATGCAATTTAATAGACGGAAATAATGAAATCCATCGAAACCGTTCAAGAAAACCCAAGCAAATCCGAAAACCAACTCAAAGTACGAAAGCAACAAGCGACAACGAAATCCGAGGCAACAAAAGATAACAGCGGAGAGGTCCCTCCTGACTCTGCCGCTAAGTCGATCCCGGGGGCACGGTCCACTGAATATGGGAATCGATTCCGAAGAAATAAATCCATAACGAGGACAAGTTCTTGTTTCAATCTAACCCGATCGAACGATACCATTTTGTATTTCTTAGCCGCGTATCCCGATTAGGGAAAACGGGGCGCCACAGCAGCGGTGCTGATGGAGTCGAAAATAACTGTGTGAATATCTGGTAGCTTTCATCTCCAGCGTCCTGGTGACTAATGTCCGCTCCAGCAGACTCGTGATTAGGGCCCGCTCCAGCATACTGGTGACTAGGGCCAGCTCCAACATAGTATTGGAAAATTCTCCAGCATATTGGTGAATAGGGCTTGCTCCAGCATAATATTAGGGAATGTCTCCAGCATACTGGTGAATAGGTCCATCTGCACCATCCCTCCTACGACGACGAGAGTCTCTGTCGTACAAAGTCGGTTGGATAGTCTGGTGGAAGACGTGATTGTACTGGAGGCATTTCAGATTTTCGTCCAATACCGAGATGATCAACACGAGTCACAAGTTCCTCCATAAGAAATTGACTTTGTGGGGGAAGATTTATCTCAGGTTGTTGCAAATATTGTTGGTATACACCACTCTGAAATATGAAAGATGTAAATTAATTTTTTTATCATATCTATGTATATGTAATTTTGAAAGTGTAATAAAGTCATACCAGATTATGCATGCCATCGACAAAAGCACGCAAAGTAGAATCATCTACGGATCTACTCTTGAACCTTTGCTCCTCATATTTGTATACTCGGTTGCTCATAAGAGGGCATCCCCACCATTCCCTATAATCCAAGTTACCAATGTCTGCATAATGTAAACAAAATTTGAGCAAACTATTTACACTAAATCAATACGAATAATGAGTAACTTCAAACTTACATTCCTCAGCAGATCTTAGTCCGAAAGACATGTCCCTCACACTATAATTTTTGAACCGATTATTACAATCAACAATGAGACCAAGGATTCGTTGTATTCCATTTGCTGTCTCATAACTGATAATCGGTGGATCATCGCGAATTATTTGACTCATCCCAAATTGTCGAAGAACACGGTCTTCCGAATGGTACATGGTGAACTGATCATATATATAATATAAGATCTGTGTAAACTAAACGAATATGATGTCCTCTTGATTTCTGGAGCATCATCTTCACATGTGTAAGGTAACCATGTAACACATTTAATGATATTGTATCAAATAGATATGATGTTTCTCTACGATCATAACTTAATAATTTAAAGATATTTATCAGATATTTACATAATTATCTCATGATACTGCAGCGTATCAAATTGGCTACGATAAAGTGATACACTCATGCATTTGTAGTGTTGATAATCCACTACATCTGTAGGCCATCGCATAGCGACCGAAAAGACTCCAACATCACTGAGAATGCTAATAACAGGCTACCAATATAGAAGTGCTCGTAGGACTAGAACTATAAAACAAAAATATGGCATTAGTACAAACAAAATTTGTATTCTAATCTAACTAATATAGGTCTTTCATTCATACCTGAATCAGTGAAATACATCCGCAAATACTCTTGCGACTGGATCTCACAAATTCTGTCAAATTTGCGTATAAAAACGCTAGAGTAGCAGCTCCCCATGCATGCTGAGTAGATTTTGTCAAATCATCCAAGAATGATAGAAGCTGCACATTTACCATATTTTTCGATGCGTCGGAAAATAGAGTTGCATCACTTAAACAGAGCAAATACGCTCTAGTGCAACGAATGACCTGAAAATATTAAATATTATATAAACACTAAATTAAGTCATAAACGAATCTTACTAATTAAAAAATATACCCGCATTTCATCTACATCAATCACCCCGTCAATAGTGTGATGTAGGTCCATGAAGTTGCCACGAAGCCATGTAAACTTCACAAAATAACCGTCTTTTATACCAGATGGAGGGGTAACACCGAGATACCTCATGATCAGATCATATCCCTTTAAGTATCAAAATATATAGCGTCACATTTAATAGATAACCCTAGTATATTTTTCACATAAAATAGGGTGATCGCCATCTCGCCGAATGAGAGTTGGAAAGTGTTTCGTTCAGGCCACCAAAGCTCCGCAGGACTTACAACTAGATGAAGATCGTGGATTAAATATCTAATCCGATCTATATAGTGGAATCCAAAGGATTCCACCAAAGCATTTTGGACAGAATTTAGCTCCCACGTACGATAGTTTCTTTTCGTCCGTCAATGTACATGGATCCGGGTTCGTAAACCAAGATCATGATCGTATAACTATAAAAAATATATGCATTATATTTTATGTGCAAATTACTTAACTTGCAAACTTATAATTTAAAAAATTACCTCTCCGGTAAATATTCGACTAGATATGTGGTCTTCACGTTGCTTAATAATAAGGTCAGCAGTCGGTCCATCAGGAATACGACCGTCATTTTGATTAGTCATCTACAAAAAAACTAACTATGATCATTTACGACTAAAATATAATAAGTATGTCAACGATTTAAAAAATGTAACGAATAATATGTTTACTTACTTAGATTTTTGGTTTTTTTTTTCCCAGTTGATCTTGCTGCTTGCAGACAGGAAAGTGGGGGAGAGGAGAGTGTTGTGAGGAGAGGAGAGTGTTGTGAGAGTGCGGTGAGGAGGAGGAGTTGGGGGCTGATTTATAGAGGGAGTGGGAGGTTTTTTTTTTTTTTTTGGGAAGGAGGGTCTTCAAGGGGAGGGTCTTCGAAGTTGCAGTGATTCCCACATGGTCCGTCAACTGAGTTGGCGAGCGTGTCCAGAGCCCGCCAACTGAGTTAGCAAGTTTTTCTTGTTCTCTGGGTTGCGTTTGACCCCGTCAACTCAGTTGGCGAGTTGTCTTCCTCGTTACAAAATTTTAAACTTTCTTCCCTTTTTTCACAATTATGTTATGATTCCTTCCTTTTTTTGAAAAAAATCCGAATATATTTTGGTATATTGGGTTATCCATTTTTTTATCCCTGTACAATGCACGGAAGAGTCCAAAATATCGGACATTTTAAAATAGTAACCAGTTTTATGTGCATGGTATCCCATTCATTTGAATGCCGAGGCAATGAACTCCTTAATTGAGATAAAAATTATTCAAATTTACTATTATCAATAATTCTATACTATGTATATAGGATTTCCCTTAATAATAATAATAGTGACTTATTATTATTATTATTATTATTATGGTAATAAATGGATTTTGTTTACAAATGTAAAGTTACATAGATAATTTACTTACAATGGCCTATAGGGGTTTAATAGAATTTGTTTTACATGGATATATATAATTAAATTGGTTTTCCTTATATAATTAGCATTAATTTTTGTTTTATATACAGATGGAGATACATTTTTCATGTAGTGGCTTATCCAGCTATGGACTGAGGTGAATTTCAGCCCACCCTAATTTTATTTTATTTTATATATATATATATAATTTTATTTTATTGAATAAGCCAACACATAGTCAACCATATTCCACTATAGTCCACATTTAATGGTTAGAAAGTCACCTGATAATAACATTATTTTGTTCATGATGAATGCCTGCAGAGAAAAGAGTTGGGAACGCCTTAACTTAGTCTATTTTCTCATATAATACCAACTAAACTAATATCAAAAATCGTAGAGGAACTCATGAGTTCTTAATTTTTAAAACTTGGTAATAGAAAATAGTCTCAGTTGAATTTCAAGTATCTCATTCCTTTAAGAGTTTAAACAGAAATATTTTAATCACCTAAACAGAAAAATAAGCTCACTTATCATAACAGTATCGTAGTTTTTTTATTTTGAATTCCTATTTAAGTTTAGAGTTAATTGTCGAAATGGTACATGAAGAATGTAGTGCTTGTCATTTTGGTGATCAAACTTTTTTTTGTCGAAATAGTACATGAGTTTTGCATTTTGGCTCAATTAGTACCTGAAGTAAATTTCGTTAATGTTTTTGGATGAAAATCGATAAAAATAGAAATGTAATGGTCAAGTGTCCTATTTTTAATGGTTCTTTGGTCAAATTTTTGGTTTTTGACTATCATTTTCAGAAGAATATTAGTGTTCGAAGAAAATTATTTGGATAGAAATAGCTAAAAATCGTTAAAAATAATAGTCCAAAACCAAAAACTTGACAAAATAACCATTAAAAATAGGAGACGTGTGACAATCACATGTCCATTTTTATCGATTTTTATTCAAAAATACCAACAAAATTTACTTCATGCATTAATTGAACGAAAATGCAAAACTAACGCACCATTTTGGTCAAAAAAAAAAAAAAAAATCGATCACCAAAATAGCAAACACTACATTTCTCATGTACTATTTCGACAATTAACTCTTAAGTTTATTGTAATTGATCCGAATTAATACTAAGTTCCGGTTGTGATGTCCAGAACGAGATTGTAATCATTATAAAAATCGAAAAGTCTATTTTGACTGTCCGAAGGAAAGAGAAAAGGATGACCGTGCGGTGTCTGCGCCGACATGTCACCCATCTATTCGTCTACCCTGCGTTCACCGGAGCCACACCCGGAAAACCATCCCCTCCCTAAAATTTGAGTATGGGAGAAATGTTAAATTAATTATATATTTCAAATGGACGGGGACGGCTCTAGTTGATTCAAATAGTAGTTTTCCAAGCTCCGTCTATTTTCCACATTTAGTAGGAATTGTCAAGTACCACTGAAAGTAACCTCTACATTGCAAAGTCAGGTCATTCACCACCGTTGAGTTTTCACAAACGAGAAGCAGTCGAATCGATCAGAGGTTACTTGTGATATTGTTAAGTGACAATTCTTAGTCAACTTCTCTTTCGGTCCTTGTTGTCATGGACTACTAAGTAAACAAATTGAAGTCCGTTTTGGGAATGTGCGAACAAATGGCCCACATGTCAGCCAGCCCCTATGTGTGGGTGATCCTAGGGCGAAACAATATCGTGGCGGTTCCTAAAAGGTTGGGTATTTCCTACAGGGAATATTGGCCGTAGAGTTTCATACGTTGGTTGTGCGATCAGAAAGAAATATCCAACTCATCCTATTCTTATTCTTATTCTTATAGTTATCCTATTCTTCTTTTTATAGTTAGTGAGAAGAGATATAACTTTTCTGTATAGACGGACGGTCACGAAATCAAATTAGAGGAGAGATGTGGGTCAATGGGTTCAAATTGTATATAATGCAGCATGTACGAAATTCTATGCATATCGTCAGACATCTAAAAAAAAAAATCAGAAAATAAATTGTTTTCTGAAGTTTTGTATGTTGCATAAATTTCGGCAGATTTTTTACTCTAATTAGTATTGGTAAAATTTCTGCAATCCTAGACTGACAAAATTTTAACATCCTTACATAGAACTTTTGAAATTTTTATATTTCAAGACTGGAGAAAGTGTGATGTCCATTAACAAATTTCGTTGTGCTCTTAACATTGGTCTAAAATAACTCTGTAGTTTGGAGTAGACGAGAACAGACTTAAAATACTCGTACTTTATGGACGTTATTGTAATTTCTAGAATATTTATCACACTTGAGTTATATTTGCAGAAAATTTACTGTACCGATAATAATTTTATATTACTTAAGTATAACGATAGAAGTTTAAAAAAATTTGAAATTTTGATACATATCGCCAACCGAGATGACGAAAATTAGGAGTGCTCGATTTTCGCCAACCCAGTTGGCAAAAATTTGGTTGTCCAAAATTTTGCCAACTCAGTTGGCGGAAATGTGCTCCGGTTGGTTTATTTTGGGTTTTTTTTTTTTTTTTTTTTTAGGTTTTTTTAAAACAAACAAACGGAGGAGCCAACTCGATTTTTTTTCTGGTTTGTTTGTTTTTATTTTTCTTTTAAAAAAACTCCTTTTGTTTAGTTTTATTTACGTTTAGTTCTTTTTTAAAAAAGTTGTTGTAGCAATTTTTTTTTTAAATAAATTAGAAAATGAAATAAATTTTAACATAAAAAATAATTATGCTATCATTGAACAACCAAAAATAAAAATAAAAATCTGCCGTAAGAATATTACGTCTGCCACCGAGCAGACTTCACACGGTCATAACTATTTGTTTTGAAATCGTTTTTGGTCAAGCAATAGGTCGATTTGTATGTTTTCGACGAGAGTAACACAATTCGTGTAGAAAGAATTTTCATCCGAAGCAAGACGCACATATTACAGGCAAAAATATAAAATTTAAAACTTTAAAGTATCATAACTTTTGACTGAGAGATCGAAACAAGATTCAGTTTGTGCCAAAATGACCGTATCGAAAAGTACTACGAGATAAAAAAAATTACCGTTTGACGGACTTCGAAAATTTTTAGAATAAAAAAAAAACGATATTTCGACCTCCAAATTTTACTTTCGGTAATTTTATTTTCGAATTTTTTTTTATCTATACTAATTTGTTATTATCTATACTAATATAAATGATAATTAGTTTGTTATTTGTTTTAGTTATCTATACTAATTTTTGGAGATAAAAAAGTTTAAAAAATCAAATTAGTATTGTGATTTCAATTTTTTGAAAAATTATTCATTTTAGTTAATTTGTTTAAAAATATTTTCTGTACAACAAATTTTCTGATTAGTATTGTACTACAAATTTTCTGACAAAATATTTTCTGTACAAAAAATTTTAAAAAACCAAATTAGTATTGTCAAAATTTTTAAAAAATCAACACAAAAAAAAACCTAGAAAACAAACAAAAAAAAAAAAAACCATTGTCAGATTTTCGCTTTGGCAAAAAATTGGCAAATCCAAATTTTCGCCAACCCAGTTGACAAAAATTTAACAATATAAAATTTTTTATTATTCCATATTTTCATCGTCAAAGATGACGAAAGTTTTCGTGATTTCAAAATTTTGACAAATATTTTGTTTTAGTTACTTTGTTTAAACAAAAATTCTGTACAACAAATTTTATGTTATATTTGTCATTGTGTTTAAGAAGTTAGATGATCTTTTGAGTTGGGCAGTGACAGTGAGAATATCCTCCTAACTAGTTGTGGATTATTTGGTGTTAATCCTTTGCATTAGTGTTGTTATTGTTTTTTGGTTTTATGTACCAAAAAAAAAAGTATAAGTTTTGTTATTTCGTTCTTAAAAATATAATGATGTTGGCATCTGATAAAACGATGCTCCTTCATTCATTTCTGATGTTTCTCATTGATATATTTTTAAATAAATATAAACATGAAAGTAAGATATCTAATTGATATTTTTTCAAATAAATATATACTTTTATTAAAAAATAATTAAAAACATGAAACTAAGATATCTAACTGATATTTTTTTTAAATAAATATATACTTTTATTAAAAATAATAAAAAACATGAAACTAAGATATCTAATTTTTTTTACTTCTTCATTTGTCAAATATGCACTTTTTTCTTCTTCTTCTTATTAAAGAAGTACGAGTGATTATAGAATACACCTTAAAAATGATAACAATAAAATCAGAAATTAACTTTTATTGTGGATCAAGGTGTGTAATGGATCATGCCGAGACGAGGTATGGTTTGACCGTTTTTGATCGAATTTGGGTCGATCCGAATTCAAATTCAGACGTGAGCCAATCTCAGAAAGAATTTTGGGTCGTCCAGTCCATTATACGGATGAAGACAAAAATGTATAGATTAAATACCAATCATGAAGACCACCTTTGTATAACTGTACTTTGGTAACTTCTAATCAAAGAATTTCAATCAACTATTGAGAACGACATTTAACCGAGGAAATAATATTTTTATGATGATTTTTTTAATTTTTTGATGAAAAGGACAAATAATTATCTTTTGAAGAAGTTCCAGAAAATACCATTTGTAAGAAAAAGATCAAGCCAATCTTTCATGTTAATATTTCATAAGCACTGTTGGTCAGCGGGCTAGCTACAATTTTTATTTAGGAGATGCGAAATAAAATAGTGACGACGGTCTCAGTTTCAGAATTGGACAAAAGTAACGTCATAGGATAAGTTCGACGTTACAGATCCGAATGGTACAAGTTTCGTCATTATCCGAAGAGCACAAGAGGATAATTAAAATTTTCCAATAAACACATATATGGTAAGATTCGATGGATATAAGCCAAATTCGACATGCACAATCGATGAATTGGACTTCTGTCAATATTTATACGTCGGCAATAATCATACGCACATTTTAGTATAAATCACTTCATTCGGGGATCACCCAAATTAACGATGACCCACAATTTTTAATTAAAACAAAAATCCAAGTAGCTCACGTCGAGTCTCATGGCGACTGATAAGATAATGTCGGATTTGAACAAAAATTAACATAAAAAAAAGTTTACCAAGATCGAGGAACAACATTCCTTGCAGAATTTTGAATTTCAATTGTGGAGTTATGGTCGCACAAATTAGTCTATGAGCTAAAAATTACAAAATTATAGGGGACGTAACTACGGCCCCTTGAGACAAGCTAACTACGTCCGTGCTGTTGAACTAATATAAGTGCCAAAGACATACGTTACTTGTGGATGGTTTTGTAGCTTGAATGTGTATTTTTCTTTTTTTGGAAATCCCGACATAGCGTACGGGGTCTGACGTAACGCTCGGACTTTTGAGAGCACACCGCATTACATGAATTTTGGGCCCACTGTCCCCCAACTCCCACAATTCTTAAATGGAAGAAATAATACGTCCCCGTGGCTCGATCCATTGATCTTCTGCCACCCAGCTGTGTATTTTTCTATCACCAAACATAATTAAATAAAAGTGTATTTTTCAGTCAATCATAACATAAAATTGTAATAAAGTAGGGAGGAAATTCCATTGTAATACTAATATCAAGAAATTAGGTTATTGGTTATTGGGCTTGGTTAGGCTATACCGGGCCGGAACCCGACCAGTGGACATCCGTAGATTCGGTTGGAAAAAATCCAAATTCCATTGTGATGTCACGAACAAGAGAAGCCGGTACTTGTACGCCGTTCCTCATATGAACCATGACAAAAGCCGTCCCGATCCATTTTGCCCCTCCTCCTCATCAAGAAGAAGTAGAAGAAACCCTAATTATTCGTCCCCGATCTCATCGCTCCCGATAGGTAATTCCGATTCCCTTTCTCCATCATCGGAACCCTCTCGATTCGGTTCCTAGTTTCTCTCAATTTTGGTAAAAATTCGGTCTTTTTTGGGGAATTTTGATTAGGTTCCGAAGATTGAGATTTTGTAAGCACGGGGTTGCGAAAGTTTGGAATTTTGGTAGTTATCAGGCGAAATTCGTGGAATTTGATCCGTGTTTGCCGAAATTCTGCCAAACCCTAATTTGGGCCTAATACGTAGATGTAGATTGTTTAACTTGCATTTCTGGGAAAATATTGGCAGATTTTTTTGTTTTGTTTTGTTTCTAATTTTGCACTTGATTAGATGTTTGCTAGGGGAAGAAAGGGTCAAAAAGCTAGATTGAAGATAAGGAATGGATATTTGCTGTGAAATTATTTTTTATATGACTGCAACACTATTCTGTATTCTAAAACTCACAGCTTTAAGGTTGTGCTGCCTATGTTCTTCTAGTTGTCACCTCCATGGTTATTGCATTCTTCCAACACCCCTTCTCCCCTTGGATTAGTTGGTTATATTTTACAATTACTTAGAGTTGAAATGTTTTGATGAACATTACTGTATTTGCGGTTGTTACTCTAGTTTGTGAACTACTTGTATTACTGTGGTAACTATTCTACCTTTCTTTGTGCTCATAAAAAATATTACCAAATTCTAATTCTGTCCGGGCAATATCAATTTGTGATTATGTTAGTTCCAGGCTGAATACTAATTTGTAATTTAGTTATTGCACCAGAGAGCAGATTATATCAATGGGGTCTTTTTTGAGCTCGCCTCTTAGTAAACCTCATATGGTGGTGCACAGCAGCAACATGTCTCAAAATGAAGCTCGTAAGAGGCCGAGGATGTCATTATGCTATTGTGAGGAGTACCCAAGAATTATCCCCAGCCTCCCTGATGAGATATCTTTTCAGATCCTTGCAAGATTGCCCAGAATTTGCTATTTGAATGTAAAGTCAGTGTCTAGGAGCTGGAGATCTGCTATCACTAGTCGGGAAGTCTTTCAGTTGAGAAAAGAACTAGGCACAAGTGAGGAATGGCTGTATATACTAACAAAAGTCCAGGGAAACAAGCTTCTGTGGCATGCTTTAGATCCTTTGTCAAGCAAATGGCAAAAATTGCCGCTGATGCCTTTGGTTGTTCACGAAGAAGAGTCTAAGAGGGGTTTGTTTCGTTTTCGGATGTGGAATGTGATGGGCTCTAGCATCAGAATGGCTGATGTCATTAGAGGCTGGCTTGGGTGGAAGGATGCACTGGATCAAATTCCCTTTTGTGGTTTTGCAGTTGGAGTTGTTGATGGCTGCCTCTACGTGTTAGGAGGATTTTCTAGTGCTTCGGCTGTAAATAGTGTATGGCGTTATGACCCACGTGTCAATATATGGGAGGAAGTAAGTTCCATGGCCACTGACAGGGCTTTCTGTAAGACTGGGCTTTTAAAGAATAAGCTTTATGTTGTGGGTGGGGTCAGTAGGGATAGGGGTGGCTTAACTCCTCTACGTTCTGCTGAAATGTTTGATCCAAATACGGGCCAGTGGACACAAGTACCTAGTATGCCATTCTCGAAAGCTTTGGATTTGCCTACCGCCTTTTTATCTGACATGTTGAAGCCTATCGCTACAGGAATGACTACATACAAGGGAAGGTTGTGTGTTCCACAAAGTTTGTACACTTGGCCATTCTTTATTGACATTGGTGGTGAAATCTATGACCCTGAGACAGGTTCTTGGATGGAAATGCCTGCTGGTATGGGTGATGGTTGGCCTGCAAGGCAGGCGGGGACAAAGTTGAGCACAGTTGTCAATGGAAAATTATATGCTTTAGAACCTTCTAGCTCTTTGGACAGTGGCAAAATAAAGATATATGATGATGATGAGGATGTGTGGAAGGTTGTTATACCTAAGGTTCCGCTTTGTGACTTTGCTGATTCTGAGTCCCCATATTTACTTGCTGGTCTTCTTGACAAAGTCCATGTCATCACAAAACATGCAGATAATGATATAACAGTATTGCAGGCTGATTTAGAGAAGCACGAGTGCTCTTCTTCTTCTTCTTCTTCATCTTCTTCTTCCCCATCAACTTCACAATCTCCTCGAGTCAACTCCACATCTGAAAAGTCTGGGTGTTCAGTAGAGGAAGAATTGGATCATTGGAAGGTAATTGCTGCTAAGAACTTCGGGGAAGCAGAGCTTGTCAGTTGTCAGGTCCTTGACCTCTAATTTCTTTGAACTGAGGCATATGGGCAGTTAGTACCACTTCCTATGGCTTCACTCCTGATTTATCTAGACCTGTTATGTACAGGTTAGTCTATCATGATAAGTGGGGTTTGTAGGTTTTTATCGGCAATTATGAAAGAAAAAAAAACCTGAACCGGAAGAGTTTCTTTCACTTTAAACAGTGCACCTTTTACAACCGAGTCAGCAGCCTTGCTTCACAGTCATGTACTGCTGTAGAATGTGAACTAGCTATGCAGATCAATCATTGGGTGTCTGGATATGTCACTTTATATATGAATATAGGCCATGGATCCATTATCCAAAGTGGTCAGACTGTCTGTATCTATTTTGTTGTATATATGCAATAACATTGCCCCTAATGTCAATGATCTCCATAAGTGTATGTGACTTTCTTTTTATATTGTTGTGCTTTGCGATCATGTTTCTTTAACTTGATCATGTTTCTTTAACTTTCTGCCGATATTCATAATACAACATGAGGAACTTTTCACAATGCTTCACAGGCTTTAGTAAGTTCATGCTTGGGCTTCTTTCTAGAGGATTTAATCTTTGTAGCACAGTGACATTGTTAAATCTTATGTACATCCCGAGTTGGGCAAATTGCTGGCTAAGGTAACTGCAACCAAGAGGGCTTGCAACGCTACCTAGTTGGTTGGAAAGGGATTTGCAGCAGAATCTAGTCCACTACAAGATAGGAACTAAACCTTCTTTGCATACTGGTTAGTGGTTATGTTTTAGTTGAACACATCTCAGGTTTAGAATTTGGCTTATAACAAGATCTGAAGGCAATCAAGTCACAATATTCGACAGTTCTTTAGTACAAATCTGGAAATTGTTTAGTTGAATTATATTAGAAGGGAGGACCATGGAGTAGGTAGTTTAAATGTAGACTTTGAAGCAGATTGTAATGTATATATCTGTTCTCTGATTTGCAGGCCTGCATTAGCATGTCTTTGTACTAGCAGTGGAACTAAACTGTTGCAGTTTTCTCATGAATTTGTATGCACGGTTATTTTCTTGAATCCATTTAATTTTCTTGACCAATAATGGATATTTTATGATTGTGATATTACGTACCTGGTTAGGGAACATAGTTGTCTTTGTCATTGATGAAGTAATATTAGATATTTAACCTTTAATTTAACCCTCACCACAACTCTGAAATTATAGGTAGGTGACTTTAATTGTTGTTTTCAAGAAAAATAGGATATGCAAAGGAAGCCAAATGTATTAATACACTTTGAAGTATAGTAGAATGAAATTCTTACAGGAAATCAACCTTGAAAATTTTAGTGTCTTAGCTTCCTTCACCAAAAATAAAAGTCTCATAGCAATCTAAGAAAGGCCCAAAATCTATAGGAAAAGTCCAACATATCAATGGGGACTCGGACATGACCGATTCACCATAAGGATGGATAACAAAAGAGCTAAGAAGATTCAATTAAACATGATTAGAGCATAGTTTGCAGTATCGGCCGATATCGATACAGTTTGGCATGTTTCGGTACGATACCAATCGATATCTGATACTGATTGATATCGACATTGGGGATCTATTTTTCGGTCAATTCGACAAAAAAAATTGAACGAAAAAGACCAATCATCAAGGGTGTGGTGTAAAAGTATAGTAAGGTTGTAAAAGAAAAAAAATTATATATCTCCTGTAAACCAATCGACAAGGACGATTATTCATTCAATTTCAAAACTACTAAGAAACAACAAAGGAAATACATATGTCTAAATGTATAAAATATACTTTCTAAAATATTAATAATTATTTGTTTTACGATGTCAAAAAAATTTGATACTACGATAAAAATCCGTCGATATTGTAGATCCTGCCGATCCCGATATTTATAGAAATTGTATGAAATCGATTCCGATACCGATACTGTGAACCTTAGTCATTGCCAAGTACAAGTGCGTTGAAAAAGTATATACTTCACCTTGAGCTTACAAGATTAAACCAAACTAGAAAGTTCTAGATAGAACCATTTATGATGCAAAGTAAATAAGAAGGCAGAGAGAGGAAGATGAAAAACATGATAATCTCAACAACTCCTCTACTGTTCTCTAAAACTGCAAGCAAGGTCTTGGTTTATTGTATTTAAAATGAAGCATATTTCCACATTTCAGAATATTGCTATCTTGTCCTTAAATTCCATGCATATTGTTTGGTTATCATTCCACTGCTATACAAAATATACAGAAAATTTTATGCATATTGCTTTGTCAGTGAAGTTATTTATCAGTCACGGATCGGTTATTTTGACACCTGATAACTTTCTGCAAACTAATATCTGTATATGTTGATTGAGTTGGAAAACAAATGGTTCTGTTGACCCCCATACATGCTGGTAAGTATAGATGTGTACTTATCTTGTGTAGGAAACTTATGTACCAACTTCTTTGTAGCTTTTGTGTTGGTATTTTTTACTTTGTTTTGGAAGTTTTAGTCTCATATTAAAAAACCATCAATGTGTATATTTTAATATATAGCTTTGCTTAATATTGGTAAATGCACATGGGGTGGTAGTCCATATGGATTGACTTTCCTAGAGAGATTAAGTGTAAACCACTTTATAACAATATTTATTTTGTCACCACATTTGTGATATTTTTCTTAGGAGCTAAGCGACTCGGACTCAAGGACGCAAAGTGGCACTTTGTTGGCACACTTTGCACGCTCATTTTATGCGCGAGTTGCATGCGGCGAGGTGCTATGCTACCTGGGGCTATGTGTCCAGGCGCAATGCGTCCAGGGGCCAGCATCGTCACATGGCGCTCATGAGCTCATTTTATGTCCGAGTTGCATGCACGGTTGATGGCTCGGACGCATGCGTCCAGGAACTATGCGGCATGGAGTTATGCGTCCAGGAACTATGCGGCCAGGCGTTATGCGTCCTGGGACTATGTGGCCTGGAGCTAGCGTCTAGGGGCTATACGGCCTAGAGCTATGCGGCCAGCGAGTTAGCCTGAGCGAGTCGAGTGTGGAGAGTAAAGAATCTGTTGTTGATGGCGCATGCAGCGCATGGTTATCCGTGCCTTCCGAAACATGCGACATATGTGGCGCGCGACTGTCTGTGCACAGTGGCAGTTATTTTTGGCGCTTGGCGGCGTTTGGAAGCGCTACTCTTTGCAACGTGACCGGCGGCAGCGACGACGGCTATGCATGCGGCTCCGACTATGCATGCGGATCGGTGTCTGGTTGGATGACGCATATGCGGCATGGGCTTAGTAAAATTTGGTCTAGCCTAAGTAAAAATTATTTCTAACTGGACTAGCACCAATACTGAACTAGTCCCGAGTCATTTTTGTAATGCCTTTATCAAGAGCCTTAATTAGATGCTCGCCTCATTTAATGTTGACATTTTGGTGGATATCTTTTCAGCATGAATTATGCATCCTCTGCCTTTCTTAGGAGTGTGCAAGCGTCAAGTCTTCATCAATGTGTGTTGTGGGTTGGGCGCCCCGAAGCCCTCCCTTGGGCCGACCTGGTCAACGGTTCAGCCCGACACCATCCACCATAATCCACTAGTCAGGTTGGGTTTTAAACCTCCTCCAAATCTGGGTTCAGTCCGGCCCGTAGACCCTAATGGGTTCGGATTAGATTTCATTCCCTTAGGCTCTCAGGTTAATAGGCCTGACCCCCTCCAAACCAGTTATATATATATATATATATACTAGTCATCTTCATGTGCGTTGTACGTAAAAAAAAAAAAAACTCTTATACTAAAATAGTTAAAATATAATTTAAATATATTTTTAATTAGGATCTGTTATATATATGTTTTATAATTTAGTGGTGTTTAGTTAGATAATAACATGTAGCTAGTTTAAATACAATTTGAATATTGAATATATTTTAGGATTTGTTATAGATGTTTATATGAGTTTTAAGGTAAGTAGAAGGATTTTAGGTTTTTTTTTCTTAACTTCGTTCACGTTAGTTAGAAGGATTTTTGGAAAAGAAAAATTTAAGATATATACATTATAGTTAGAGAAATTTTTAATATTTTATTATTAATTAATGGAGGATATACAAAAGGTTTAAACATTTCGGTTTCAAATCTTTTATATATTATATATATGGGTCCATGGGGTCATGGACTAAACTGGATTTGGGGTGTGGATCTCCAGTCCGGCCAGAATCAGCCCGCTTTGCCAAGCCGAACGGCCCGGTCCGACCCCATACCGGTCAAATCCTATCGGAATCACACCTTGAACTTGTAATATCAAGAAAAGTTAATATTGTGAACCTACTCTCTAGACATTAAAATGGGATTTATTAGGCACAAAATTTGAAGTTTGAAAGATTAAGATCTTTTTAAGTAATGATACACTTGTTAGAACCATTGCTCAAAAAAATCAACTTTACTTTTAGTCCCACATCGATTGGGGTGTTTGCTCTATGTGTGTATATATTAGTTTGTCTCATTTACTTGCTTGAATGCTTGTGGGGGTTGGACACTTGGGCCACGCGCGCGCCGTCGCTGCCGTCCGGCCCGGCTGAGTTCGGTTCGGCGCGCATAACGGGTGCGGGTACACGCCCACATCTGCGGACGCCGAATGCCTATTCGATTTCGGGTTTGGGCTGAGACCCTAAAATTCTTTATGCTCGCTCCTATTCAATTTTTTCGTTTAATATTCTGAACGTTGGAGAATAAATTTGTCCGTTACTATTTAATTTTGAACCGGTAATACATTACGTGTCCAGATTCATTCTCCATATGTCTGTGTAACGGCTGAATTAATATCAAATTAATTCAGACCGTTACATATTGGACGGATTCTTATATATGAATGATTTTTCTTTGAAAAAGAAATCAGAAATATTTTTTTCCAAAAACTTGCTGCCAACATATTATTCTGTCCATTCTTCGTCGTTTCACTCGTCTCCAAGCTCTGGGCAGAACTAAGTCCTGGTCATTCTCTCCGAGTCGTGTACGGCGACGAGATACCGGTAGTGCAGGATTTTTACCACTAGGAGTTTCGAAAAACGTCTGCACACAAATCTCGAATCAACTCTTAGGACAGTGCTTCGTGCACGACTTTTCCAGAGACCGGTAATACCAATCTTTTTTTTTTTTTTATTCACAAAATTTTCAATAAGAAAACGACAATTTTTCTCACAGCACTTTAATGGAGTAAAATTTTGATACATATGGCTTGTATGAAATATTTGACATTGTCATTGTATGATAGGTGGATCATCATTTTTTTTTTTTCGTAAAGTGTACAAACATAGAGGGTGTCACCTGTCATACAGTGGCATCTGTATCAAAGTTTTACTTTGTTTTTAGTGTATTATCTGACATTAAGAGTCTGTTGGTCTTTGACACTTGGTGTGGCATTAAACTGTTGCTAGTAAGTTACTAGTTTTCTTCCATCAGTAACTATCCAAAGTCAAAAACATTGTATATGTTCAGAATTTTTCCAGGTAAACCTGATTCTTCCGTAAACTGTGTTGTTTTAGACCTGTCAAGTATTATTTTTGATACTTTGTTATTAGAAATTGATCCTTCTAAATTTGTATGGTCATGATGATATACCATTTCTTTTGCTCGATAGCTTGTGCTGTAGGAGGATGAAGTCTCGTATAAGTCTGGATGAATAATTTCTCTCTCTCTCTCTTCTCTCTCTCTCTCTCTCATTATTGTATATTCAAAATGAACAGCCCCATAAATGCGTCCAAGTAAGATCCTTTTCTTGCATCAATATTTGTTTTACGAGTACTGTGGTGGGTCTCATGTCATGAGCCATGAGGAATCCAAAGCCACAGTCAGATTGATCGCTTGACGTCTTCTGAGTTTGATGCGGAGATGTTGTTCCACGGCAATAATAATCGAATATACGGTAGGGGTGAGCATTATTAGATTTTGGATCGAAAATTGAACCGAATCGAATAAGAGATTTGGTTCGATTTAAAAAAAAAATTTGGTTTGATTTCGGTTTTGAAGATATTAAATTTTTTTATTCGGTTTCGAATTTGAATTTTAATTTCGGTTCAAAACCAAAAACCGAATAAAAAAATTTAATTTATATATATATATATATATATAAATTTTTTACGAATTTTTTTTATTATATTAGTTTTAGAGAATTATGTTTGTAAAAATTATGAAAAAAGAAACGAAACGAACTTACTAAAGACGTTTTCCTCAGAACTTTTTTTAAAATTGTATTCAGAGTTGAAAACGTCCTTATTAAGTGCGTATTCAAATTAAATATAAAAAATATTACTTAATACTAGGGTGAGAAACAAAAAATTAAATAAGTAAATTAATAACGTGAAAACGTCCATGGTAAGGACGTTTTCATCTAGAATTTTTTTTTTCCGTCTATGTCTTTTAGAGGTGGGGGCCCGCATGGGAGATGAAAGAGGAGAAGAGGGGGTGGTTTGACATGACAGATTTTTTTTTGGTAAATAGGACGGGTGTGAGGGTGTGCGAGGGAATTCTTTTTATTATTTAAAAAAAAATGTATAGCAAAAAAACATGTCATATAATATGTTTTTTCGGACCAAATGACAGAAAATTGAATTAAATTTTTTTTTTTTATAGAGAAATGAGAAAAAAAAAATATTGGTTCTCATTTCATTTAAAATCAACATTCCAGCCGTTATGTTATTGTTTTCTATTTTATTTATTTTGCTCATGTTTAAAAAAAAAATTTAATTGAAAAAAAAACATTGCAAGCACAATGTGTGTTTTGTTTTTTCTAATTTTTTTAAATGTTATATTATTGTATAGCGTAGAGAATTAGTAAATAAATAAAATTTGATAAAAAAAATTAATCGCTGAGAAAGCACATGCTATAGACGTTTTAGAATTTATTTTGCAATATAATTTTCCTACAATTCATTATTTGCAATATATCCTTTAATCAAAGTGAATAAATTTTTTATTAATATAATTTTTTTCTAATCATAAAGTCAAATTAAAATAAAAGTTAAAATTTTATATATTTTTTAATTTTTAAACCCAAATTTTTACTTTTTAATTTTTAAATTTTATTTGACTTGAAGATTATAAAAGAAAATATAATAAAGAAAATATTTATGTTTGCGATTAAAGGACATATATATATAGTTCTATCACGTAGTTCCGGTCCATAGCCTATCATTCCACAATATTCTAACCCTACAACCAAACAAGGACAATGATTAGACCATCGCACCATGATAGTCCATGTCCCTAGACTATATGACATCAGATGCAATACACAAACAAGCTTAGTTACCTAATCAGCCAATCATTTATACGGCTTACTAGATGGAATTCGGGTTATCCCAAATATATTATGCTTATTGGAATCCTCAGATCGAACCAGGTACTAGCAGGGTTAGCCGAGCCATAAATCGTCGCATAACACATAATATTGCGCACCGGTCCCTCGTAAGCCCACCGTGCTAAGATCACATAGAACACATAGTATTATATAATAGTCGGATATTGCCATCCACTAATGAGAACTTAAACAATATCCATGGGACTAGCCCGCACACCCTAATTCAGATGATTGGAGGTGACTAGTTAGGCACGATCTCGAGATTTCATTCCCTCCCAATGCTCTACAAGTTTTGTTACCTAGTTAACCCTATTATTAACTGGAATCACATGGCGTGGTCATATGGTATTCCCCTTATATGATGTACCATAGTATGGCCACGCTAGATACAAATCCACTTGTCACTTTGCAGTTCAACTTGGATTCACCCCAGCGTGATGCAACAATCAACAGATCCTAGCCACGCTTGGTCATTGACTAACCCTTATGTCCATGCTGGAGATTAAGTCATATCACATGTCATGTAGCGCATAGGTACACCGCAGTGTAAAAATTTAATATAATCGCGTAGGAACACTTAGCACGTAGGAACGCATAGCACGTAGTAAGTGTGTCAGCACGGATACAAGTGGTCGGGTCATGGCACATAGATGGGTCTAATACTGTTGTGGTCATCAAAGTCACACATACATCCCATAAAGTCCACATGAACATTCAACAAAATTAGTACAATAAAGCGTGTGCAAGGGGCCACATGCACGCATAAGGATCAAGGCCGCATGGGATCAGTTGTCGCATGGGTCGCATGGTTGCATGGTCGCTGACCGCATATGTCGCACGAGCTCAAGGCCGCATGAGTTCAGACCTCATGGCCGCATAAGCTCAGACCGTATGGCCGCATGAGTTCAGGACGCATGGTCGCATGAGCTCAAGGCCGCATACGCTCACTTACCACATATGGGTCAAGGCCGCATGGATCTCTCGGCCGCATGCGATTTCGTATTCTCCAGACAACAGTTCGGCCATGGCGAGAACTCCAAAAACCGAAAATTGTTTCATTCATAAAAAACTTCATTTTAACTCCGAATTTTGTGAATCAAAATTCAAAACGCTCGAAATAAAGTGCTCCATCCATCCAAAAAATTATTTTTCAAAAATACTATGTTTTAGTAGATCAAAACGACAAAAAACTCAAGGAATCCATGAAAACTCTAAACTTATAATATAGATCTACTCAAATTCATCCATTAAAACCGAAAATCCCAAGTATTAAAAGTGTTTAGAATCATCATAAACACATAATAGACTAATAAAATGCAAGAAAAAAAAGTCAGAATCGAAAGTCAAGAGATTTTTCCATGTGGTGCAATGTGTACTTGCCTAAATAAAGGAAGAAGAGGAAATGAGAGAATGAAGGAAGAGAGAATGAAGGAAGAGAGAGGAGATGTTAGGTTTTATAGTTAGGGTTTGAGGATTACACCATGGGTTCAACTCATGAATGGACCAACCCAACAATTAAACCATGGGTCTAATTGAACCAAAGAATGGTTCTAGTCTCCATGCATGCAACATAATTAATTATGTAAGAAAGAAATACTCTAAGCAGAAAATAAATATAAGCAAGAAATAAATATATCCAAAAATATACATTTCGGGAATTGAGAGTGACACTGTTTTTTTTTTTTTTTTTTTTTTTTTTACCGAGTTTTATTTATTTACTATATCTACGATCGAAAAACAAAAAATTCTTATTTATTTCTTTTTAAAAAAATTTAAATTAGAAAATAACAAAATGCACATTTTCCTTAAAATATTTTTTTTAACACGAGCAAAATAAATAAAATAGAAAAACGTCCTTAATGGATGGATTATTGATTTTAGGTGGAATGAGAACAAAAACGCTATTTGCTCTCATTTCTCTATACAAAATTTCGTTCAAATTTCTATATTTTTGCTATAAAAAAATACATATTACAGGACATTTTCAAAAATAATAATTTACTATGTGTTTTATAATTTAAATAATAAAAAAAAATCTCAAACACCCACACACCTGACCTCCCTATTCAACCAAAAAAATAAAATGTGCATGACATGTTATGTCAAACCACCCCATCTTCTACTCTTCCATCTCCCACGCGGCCCCCCCAAAAAAGTTTTAGATAAAAACGTCCTTAACATGGATAGTTTTGACTTTTTTTTTTTGGGTAATAAAAAAATTTGAATACGCCTATAGTAATAGTAAGGACGTTTTCACGTTATTAATTTATTTAATTAATTTGTTTTCTTCACCTGCATATTAAGTGTATATTTTTTATATTTAATTCGAATACACATTTAATAAGGCCGTTGTCAACTCTAGGTAAAATTAAAAAAAAAATCGACGAAAACTTCTTTAATAAGTGTGTTTCTTTTCTATTTTGACAAATTTGACAAACGTAATTTTCTAAAACTAATATAATAAAAAAATTAATTCTTTGCAAAAAAAAATTATAATTTAGTTACTATACATATTAACAAAAAAGTGCAAATAAATAAAAAAATCGAATAAATCGAAAACTGAATCGATTTAATTCGGCTCGGATTGATTCGGTTATGGACCATTTCGATTCGATTGCGGTTTCGCTTATTCGATTTTCGGTCCAATTTAATTTTCGGACCGAACCGAATGCTTATCCCTAATATACGGACATGGGTTGGAGTGGTGTGTGTCTCTGTTGGATAGGCTTGTCATGTAGGTCAAACCATAAATCTCTACACGTATATTAAAGATTTCTACACAGTTCGAAAAAAATTGAAAAAACAAACAATTTTTAAAAAAAAGTAATATATTTATATATAATTGTAAAAAAAGGGAGAAGTTTGGTAAAATTAGAGGGAGGGGGAGCACTCGCCAACTGAGTTGGCAGGGCCCAGAGTTCGAGAGGAACTCGCCAACTCAGTTGGCCGGCTCTAGGCAGCTCGCCAACTCAGTTGGCGGGCCCCTATCCTCCTCTCCCCCGACGCATCGGATACCCCCTGACGCCTCGGAGACCACCCACCCCGACTCCTCCCCTTCTCGGAGACCCCCCCTCCCCTCCCTATAACTACCTCCCCAACTCCTCCTCCTCCTCCTCCTCCTCCTCACACCACTTCTTCTCCTCCTCCTCCTCCTACTCACAGCACTTCTCCTCCTTCTCCTCCTTATAGCAATCCCCCTTCATCATATAATCTACATTTTTGGAGATGGCTAACCACAATGACGGTCGTATTCCTGGTGGACCGACTACCCAGCTTATTATTAAGCAACGTGAAGACCACATTTCTAGTCGGATATTTACTGGCGAGGTAATTTTTGAAATTATAAGTTTTCAAGTTTAGTAATTTACACACAAAATATAATGCATATATTTTTTTATAGTTATACGACCATGATCTTGGTTTACGAACCCGGATCCATGTACATTGGCGGACCGAAAGAAATTATCGTACGTGAGAGCTAAATTCGGTCCAAAAGGCTTTGGTGGATTCCTTTGGATTCCACTATATAGATCGTGTTAGATATTTAATCCACGATCTTCATTTAGTTGTAAGTCTTGCGGAGCGTTGGTGGCCTGAACGTAACACTTTCCAACTCCCATTCGGCGAGATGACGATCACCCTATTTGATATGGCAAATATATTAGGGTTACCTGTAGAAGCATGAAAAATAAGTTGCAGAGTTATACGCAGTATTTCAGTGCTGTGCAGCATAAAGGCGTGATTTCAGATCCATCGGCGTACAAACAGAGCTTTATCGCTAGTACAGCATAAAATATAGCTCCAAAACAACCCGCGTAATGCAGTATGTTCAGACTGCTCCGGCGTAAAAAGGTTGTTACATCGCCACTTTGGCGTAAAATCTACTCGCTTTTAATGCAGTGGGAGGTTGTACGAGGAACTTTTCGTATTCCTCGAACGAACCTGTCAAATCATGCAGTGAACCTGACATCTGGCTCCTGACAAAGAGTACTGCACGACTGTCCAGACGACGGCTGTAATGATGGTGCGGCACAGAGACCCAAACCGTCGTTTAGTGACATTTTCTTGATACAAATCGCTTTTACGCGTTCAAGGGAATACGCTGCCTAGTGTTATACGGGCAGATGTGAGCTTTTACGCTCCGCAGAAGACAAAACGAACCGCCACGTCAAAAGCTGCTCTTCGTACAGAGCTCGAGGCGCGTCTCGGCAGTTAATGCGCGTGATGAGGGCAGATCTCTGCATTTAATGCACGAGATTTGGTCCTATTTTCAAAGACTGATGTGCCATAATTACGGCTAATACGTCCACATCATCACCTCTGCATATTACGCCATCAGGCTAGTTTCAACTATAGGAGCACGTTGTACGCTATCTCCTTAAAATATGCCGAATTAGCTATTTTCAGCTATAGGAGTACGCCGTATGCTATCTCCTCGGAATACGCCAACTCAGGCTATATTTGTATTGGTACGTAATGAGGCTATTTGGTCCAGAATTAGCTCAAGACCTCAGTCAAAGAAGGAGGATCGACTATCTTGTACGCTAGCTACCTATCCACGCATCATCAGGCTTCTACGCCTACCTGGATTCTACGCCAGTTTGACAACAATTTAGCTTCTACGCCATGGTGACAGTTATTGGCTTCTACGCCAATCTTTTCTACGCGAGGGACAGCTACCTACGTGGCTTGCATGGCGTGATCTTCGCAGCAGTTATACGCATTATCTCATTATAGGACACGCGTCACACGCAGATTCAGAAGATCATTTATACGTGGGTGACAATTATTTTAACCGCTGCGTAAAAAAATGCCATACTCTCCACTATCCGGCTTCTACGCCGACTGGATGGTTGCTGTCACTAAAACCCTATAAATAAAGACCTCTATTGACAGAGGTCCGGGGTCGAAGGGTCGAAAGGTGGAAAACTCGGAGAATAGAAGTCGAAAAATTGAAGAACAGAGAGAGAAGAGCACAGACAAAGAGTAGTGATCAACGACTTTGGCATCGAGCATTCTCTCCACTTTGCAATCTTTGAAGCTTCTTCGTCTTCTACAGCGCTTCTTCATCATCGTGTGGTCCAAGGAAAAAAATGATCGACCGCAGATCAGACTCCTATAGGAATATTTACCCAGATTAAAAATTTGTACTTGACATCCTCGTATATGATTAATTATACTTCTTGTTTGTAAACCAAAGAGAGGGTTTCGTATAAACCTTGTTTTATTTCTTTCGTTTATTATCAAACATTACCTATTAAAGGTGACGCTATATATTTTGATCCGCACTTAAAGGGATCTGATCTTATCAGGAGGTATCTCGGTGTTAGCCCTCCATCTGGTATAAAAGACGGCAATTTTATGAAGTTTACATGGCTTCGTGGCAACTTCATGGACCTACATCATACTATTGACGGGGTGGTTGATGTAGATGAAATACGGGTATGTATTTTTATTAGTAATATTTATTTATGACTTAATTTAGTGTCTATATAACACTTAATATTTTCAGGTCATTCGTTGCACTAGAGCGTATCTGCTCTGTTTATGTGGTGCAATTCTATTTTTTGATGCATCAGAAAATATGGTAAATGTGCAGCTTCTATCATTCTTGGATGATTTGATAAAACTTACTCAGCATGCGTGGGGAGCTGCTAATCATGCCTTTTTATACGCCAATCTGACAAAATTTGTGAGATCCAATCGCAAGAGTATTTGTGGATGTATTTCACTGATTCAGGTATGAATGAAAGAGCTAAAAAAGTTGAGTAGTTTTATTCGCAAATTTTGTTTGTACTAATGTCATATTTTTGTTTTATAGTTCTGGTCCTACGAGCACTTCTATATTGGTAGGACTGTTACTAGCATTCTCAGTGATGTTGGAGTATTTTCAGTTGCTATACGATGGCCCACAAATGTAGTAGATTATCAACACTACCAATACATGAGTGTATCACTTTATCGTAGCCAATTTGATACACTGCAGTATCATGAGGTAATTTTTAAATATGTAATAAATATCTTTAAATTATTTCAGTTTTGATCGTAGATAAATATCACATCTATTTGATACAATATCTTTAAATAGGTTACCTGGTTACCTTACTCATGTGAAGATGATGCTCCAGAAATCAAGAGGATATCATATGCGTTTACTTTACACAGATCTCATATTATATATGATCGGTTCACCATGTACCATCCGGCAGATCGTGTTCTTCGACAATTCAGAATGAGCCCAATAATTCCCGATGATCCACCGACAGTCGGTTATGAGGCAGCAAATGCATTACAACGAATCCTTGGTCTCATTGCTGACTGGAATAATCGGTTCGAGAATTATAGTGTGAGGGACATGTCTCCCAGACTAAGATCCGCTGAGGAATGTAAGTTATAAGTTACTCATTATTCGTATTGATTTAGTGTAAATAATTTGCTAAAATTTTGTTTACATTATGTAGACATGGGTAACCTGGACTATAGACAATGGTGGGGATGCCCTCTTATGAGCAACCAAGTATACCAATATAAGGAGCAAAGGTTCAAGAGTAGATCCGTAGATGATTCTACTCTGCGTGCTTTTGCCGATGGCATGCATAATTTGGTATGACTTCATTATACTTTAAAAAATACATATACATAGATATCATAAATATATTAATTTATAAGTTTCATATTTCAGAGTGGTGTATACCGACAACATTTGCAACAACCTGATATAAACCTTTCCCCACAAAGTCGTCTTCTTATGGAGGAACTTGTGACTCGTGTTGATCATCTGGGTATTGGACGGGAACCTGAAATGCCTCCAGTACAATCACGTCTTCCACCAGACTATCCGGCCGGCTTAGTACGACAAAGACACTCTCATCGTCGTCGGAGGGATGCTGCAGAGGACCCTTTTCACCATTATGCTGGAGCGGGCCCGAGTGACCAGTATGCTGAAGCGGGCCAGAGTTACCAGTATGCTGGAGCGGGCCCGAGTGACCAGTATGCTGGAGCGAGCCCGAGTTACCAGTATGCTGGAGCGGGCCCGAGTTACCAGACTGCTGGAGCGGGCCCGAGTTACCAGACTGCTGGAGATGAAAGCTACCAGATATTCACACAATTTTTTTTTGACTCCATCAGCACCGCTGCCTACCCGAACTCAACAAGACGAGGAGGAGGATGAGTAGATAATTTGTAACAATGTATGATTGAAATATTTATATGATTTGTAATAATGTTTGATTGCAATATTTGGGTATTGAATAATTCTTAAGTAGACTTTCATTATCAGACTCACTATTACAATATTTTTAAGTTTGTATTGAACAATTCTATTTTACTCTTTCGGTTGACTAGTACATCTTCTTCGGTTGTGTCCCATAGCACCACAATTACTGCAACGTAGATCTCTCGTCGATGAATCCCGGGGTTTGATGCGGTTCTTCTTTGGTCTTTCGGCTTTGCGTCTTACATCTGGTACCCTAATTTGTCCTCTAACCAAAGGAGCTTGGATCTTGTAGGGAACTGGAATTGGCTCCATTTTTGGTGCGTATACACTTCTCAAGGTCTCCGTAAAAAATACTGCAGGATAAAAATTATCAATACTAATATTGCAATATCTACAAACAAAACATGCATGTATACATGGTATATAAGTATGGTACCATCTAAAACATGTACAAGATCTGTCAGTTATATTAACAATATAGGTTCTACTTATTGCACGGTCTATTATTTCAAACTCATAACTATCAATAGCTAATATTTCTAGGTGATTCTTCTCTTTAATAATACAAGCCATGGTCTTTAACATCTTCGGACAATAATCTGTGTCTATATTTTCAGCATTCTTTCTACGATTGTCATGAAGTGTAATAATCTTGGCTCTAATACCATCGAAAAGTATTGTTATTGGCTTATCTCGTAATTTGTTAATCCAGCTATTGAAACATTCAGCAAGATTAGAAGTGTTAATATCTAATCTAGGACAAGTAGCATACGCTGTTATCCAATGTTCAAATCGACGACTTTCATCGTTTATACCAATAAGCCGATCGTACAAAATTATGTTCTCGGCTTTAATTATATCAAACGCACTCTCTGCATACGTTTTATTATATGATCTAGCAAGCGAGTCTAACAAGTGTTAAAATACTGGTTCTTTGGTTAAAAAAATTTTATGTTTTGTTTAAAATGCTGAATACAAAAAAATATTTTAAGAGAATTTAAAAACCAAGACCAAGAATCACTATTCTCACCTTCAGCAACAGCATAAGCTATAGGATATAATTGATAGTTAGGATCGTGAGCACAAGCAATAAATAAGATACCTTGATATTTAGACGAAAGAAATGTAGCATCATGTAAGAACCCTAATTCTGAAAATCGTATTCTATATTATTATTTATTATTATTAGTAATTATGAGCTAAATAGAGAAAATAGAATTTCCTATTGGATCAAATCCAAAATTCGCAAACCATTAAACCACCCTTTCCGCGTAAAGGAAAGAGTAATCAGTAGTAGCTCATCACCCCGCGTAAAATCCGTTTAGCGGAACCCGCATATACTTATCCGCGCGTAAACCGCAACAACAACAGTATCATTCCACCGCTTATTTTTCCTTCGCGTAAAATCCTTTCTCCGCACGTAAAAACCTCCGCCGCTTAAATTCTTTATCCGCGCGTAAAACATCAGCAGCAGTAGCAAACCGACTTTCCTTTTTCTTTCTAAGCGTGTAAGCTTCTCACTCCATCGCTCTTATCACTACTACTATTACTAAAAATCCCTCAACCGAAACCTAAACCAATGAGAAAAAAGAAACAACATCAGTAGTTTCTTAAACACTAAGTTTCCCCACCGCCTCTTATTCTCTATATATATCCATGTAATACACCCCAAACCAAAACCCCACTTTTCAAATCTAACACTATTGTGGAAGCTTGTGCTACGGGAAACTTTGCTTGGCAAGTATACCTTGCCACAGTACTATTATTTATATTCCATATGAAGCATGATTATGTTTTATTTTATGTATTTGCATTGGACCTTGTTTATGAGACTACCCCAGTATTATGGAGCATTATTGGTTCATTGGCCGTGACACAGTTGCTACACGAGTTGTGAGTCTTATATAGCTCTCGGACTACATATTGGGTTGGCTGCCTGTATGTATAAGCCGTGCGTTTGGGATGACTGCTGATAGAAACTTTGTATGCTAGTAGACCTGGCAGTTATTTAGAGGATTTATCATGTCATGGATATGGCATGCTTAGAGCATGGGGTGGGGAGAACAATAAGTAAAATATTTGGGCTCCTTTGCACTTTTTCCTATACGCCCGGATTCTCCACCGGAGAAACGGGTGATGATGACCACTATATATTACTGGCGGTCTCTGCCGTTCAAAAGACGACATGCTTTGAGGCCCCTGATTCTCCGAGAGAGTCACGCCAATCCCATTCTTTGGCCAGATATCCCACTTGGTGGAAAGTTGTTCTCAAATTACATTCACTTAGACGGTTAGGCGACCCATTAGATGTTTATATTTCAGTAATTATTGGCATGTTATTATGTATCTTGTTACGTCCCTCTGAGGACCTGGTCCCTTTCCAGATATGGACTAGTAGGAGTATCCTTAGGAGTACGGTCCTGGACCTGACGCTACTTACCAGACTGAGGAGGTCTTACCCTCGGAGTGTCTGTGATTTTATTACCGCTGTTTAGAGATCTTTTTGCTACATCAGAATAGTCGTTTTGTAGTTGATTTGTTTCCACTCGACTATCAGACTTGATACTCATTTTGGATATCCAGTTATTATTCAGCTCTTTATTTCCTACTGATTATATTGTGATGTGGATGAGATCTAGATTGCATGTGACTTGTGGTGACAGTATATTACCACTGGTGGATTGCATATTCATTTACAGCGTACGTGTGTATATGATTTTCATATATTGGAGTTCGTATACATGCGGCTGGACGTGTTACGTATTCCTAGTCCTATGTTTTTTTGGGACTGGGACGTGACACATCAGTAGTAATAACTGGTAAACAACCCCTTAAAAATCTATCAATACATGACTTAAAATAAATAAAAATTCGTTGGAAGCTATTGTTTTCGGCAGTTTTAATAAAACATGTACTAGCTGGATTTGTCTCCATAATTCTATAACAATACTCCTCAAGACTAACGTATGCCTCATCATAACTACCATTAATTTTAGCTAATGCTGTCTCTCGGGCTCTCCAGGCTTTGGAATAACTATCTTGTATACGATGCTCCCTATATATATCTTTAACAATTTGTGAAGGACTGTATGACTGGTTATCTCTAATAATGTCAATTATCATGGTTTTAATCCATGCAGCGGTAGCTAGTCGATGACGTCCTGTACTAAGTCTCCCTAAACAAGAATAACGATTTTCTAATGTACTAACTTTAACTATATCGCCATTTCCAATAGATTTGACATATACTCTCCAATTACAATTCGGTTGATGACAACTATATATAATTCCACGAGCATTATTCATAACACTAGCTGAACAACTAAAATTATATTTAATTGCTAAATTACTTATAAAGCTTCTAAAGTGAGAACGACTAGGAAATGATTGTCCCTTAAATACTTCATCAGTGATAGCTTTTACAACATCATCATCTACCGTATAGTCTACATTTTCAACTAAATCATCACTATTTCCATCGTCATTGTCACTATCATCATCATGGTTAGATTCATCTGATGAATGACCTTCTTGGAAAAATGAAATAATTTGTTGAGAAGAACTAACACCCGAACTAACATGCTGATATTCAGAAAAATATTTATTATTTCTATTATCTAATGTTGTTGCTACTTTAATAACATATATTTTTATATACCGTGATTGTGAATTAATTTCAAGAATATAATTCCATGCATCTTCACTATCTATCAAAAAATAATTAGAACCAAAAATAGACTTCAGAATAAAAACATAATGAATAGAACAACGTTCAATAATATGATTATGTATATTTTCAAAACTAATATTCGGATAAGTTGAAAAAATTATACTTTCTCCTCCTTTGTAATTTAACTCATTTACATTACCGTCGTTCGAGCATACAATTCTTACGCTACGATCCATAACGGTTGAGAACTTTTGCTACAAGAAACTCAGATGAACTTTAGCTGCAGTCAAAACTTTGGCTGAAGCTTTGCTAGAGGCAGAGAGACAGAGAGAGTGTTGGAGACTTTGCTAGAGGGAAGAGAGGAAGTGTTGGATGATTTGGTTGAGATATGAAATATATAGAGTGAGAGTGTTGAATGTAATAGCCGTTGTGCAACGGCTATAATATTTTCCAAGTATCTGAACGGATCCTTACTCGCCAACTGAGTTGGCGGACAGAGTGCAACGGTCACAGCCTCCCCCCTAAACCCTCACTCGCCAACTCAGTTGGCGGGCACAACCTCCAACTCAGCATCCCTCGGCAACTGAGTTGGCGGCCTGCATGTATCTCGTCAACTCAGTTGGCGGGCCCCAACAACTCGTCAACTCAGTTGGCGAGTTCTCCCCCTCCCCATAATTTTCCCAAACTCATCATTTTTTTACAATTATATATAAATATATTACTTTATTTTAAAATAACCGAAAAACAAATCGAAATATCACGTGCCAAGTATTGGTTGGCCGGAGAAAAATCGATAATCTCATCCCAGTTGACGTAGATAAAAAAAATCGAAAAATCAGCACGCGACACGTGACACGATTTCTGGTGCTGTCGCGGTATGTATAAAGTTGCTGTTATATTTTGAAGTCTTGTGGATCATTGCCACCAATCGTCAACTACTACTAAAAAGATGAAATGAGCTAGTGGGATGCATGCTTTGATTTATTGTTTTACTACCTTTAGGTACGTTTGGTACTTAGAAAACTACATAATCAGGTATTATATGTTTCTGAAAATTAAATTTTCTTGAAAATTATATTTTTATGTTTGTTGAATATATAAATATTTTTGAAAAAAAATTGACTTACCCTCCACTTGATTTACCATCATCTCACAGCTTTTTCCATAATGTACATGTTCTTCCACTTTTGACGAAATTTGTCTGAAATTAACGGTCAACCGCTTTGACCAAATTTTTTTTGACCAAAATATTCCCACTTTATCTTCTTTCTCTTTTCTCTCACCATCTCCCTTCCCCCCTGCGGGCAGGCCGACGCCGTGTCCCGTGTCACGCCCCGATCCCGAAAGGGTCGATCGTCCTCGCTGGATCCTTTACGGAACCGATTCGTCCTCGCTTGGGGCGTGATGCCGTGCGAGCCTGGAGTTGCGCTCGCACAAGGCAAGAACTTGCAGTTATAGGAACCCATTTTGAAACATAATTTAGAAAACACATTCACAGAGATTTGAACACAAGTGCAGGAAGAAACATGCTTTTTCATTGATAATTCAGAGTAATTTACATAGAGTTTACATTGATGCGCCTCTCGGCTGCTTGATTTGTATTACAAAAAGATAACTCAAAAGGCAGGGCGCGCTCCATGAGATAGTCCACGTCGTTCATACATTACGCCCTTGTATAGGTTGAAAGTCCAAGCCTCCAAAATGATCTGACTCCAACTATACTTCAAAAAAGAGGTGCTCCTAACGCCTCCTCGTCTATCCACTAGCGTTGCACCGTCTGAGTGCCTGAAATAGTTACCCACAACGTGGGTCAGTACTCAACTTGTACTGGTGAGCGGGATGAACCCACTCGACTAAATCGACACTAGCTTATTAGGGGCGAGCATGCATTAAGATGACTTCTATAAAGAAGCAAGTGAATTCAATTCATATCAGTTGCATGTTTTGATAGGAATGAAAATAGCATTGAATCAAACCAGTGCATCGATTACTTACTCAACCGATGCACGCCTTCCCTGCAACGAAACACAAGTATACTTACCATATGCATAAGACAATAAATTAGCATGTGTTCTATTCTATGCGGTCATTGGTGTGATCGACACCTTAGGGACATATTTCAAGCATTAGCGGCGCGCCCTATCAGCCCGGGTAGCAAGCCCTGCTGGAGGTCCCGCAATGCATCGTGACGAGCACGAATCAAATATTTCCCTCCGAATTGATACGGTTCCAGTGCCCCGAAAAGCCGTTTCGAGGAAATGCCAAACCTTGTGCACAAGTTGTCCCAGACCATGCAAATGCATGAACAATTCATATTATCATACAATGCATCGAAATAAACAAAGAAGTAAAGCAGCAATATATATCTCATGCAACAGTTCGTATTTTCTCAATGCGGTATTCCGATTTTGGTATCCCATAGGTCCAAACTCCGTCCGAGGCACTAGGCCGCCACCAACGACCAATTCCCTTTATAAACAACTCAAATAAGGTGCAAGCATATAGTAAAATTAGTCTACAAATCCCATGTTCCTTTCTTAGTGGCTGGCATACATTATGGCAAGGATTTCCTAGGCGTCCAACCGGGCATCATCGAGTGAACGTTTGAAACATTAGAGATGTGGGCGTGAAGAAGTAGGAAAGAAGGGTCCAAACCACTCACTGGTTAAGGAAAAAGGTAGCTGAAACACGAATCCCGCCTAGCGACGATCAAACGTCAGTTACGCGGACCTGCACAGCACGAGCACCAATTAGAATTCTTGCCTATCCTTCCTTGCCGAACTCCCCAAGAATCAAAGCTCCAAACGATAAAACAAGCAGCGAAAACCAAGCAAATCGAAAGTAACACCAAATCAAAATCCCAAAGCGGCAATCAAGAAAACCAAGCAACCAAACACGAAAACTATTGGACTCGTTTCAATAGAGGCTTTTCCATGAGTTGGAAAGGATCATCGTATTTCGTCCGTGGCAAGAAGATGCCGAAGATCTAAGCTACAACTCAGACGGACTAGCCACAAGCCCAATTACGTAGTGCACATCCCGGTCGAATCGGGATTTGAGGCACTACATAATATACCACTAAGAAAAAGTTTCGACCCAAAACTTAAGAACAAGGCCGACCCGAAACTTAAGAACAAGGCCCTACCTCCGACTGAATGAACAATGAAGGATACTTCTCCTTCATCTCCGATTCCAACTCCCAAGTTGATTCCCCAACAGAATGGTTCCGCCACAGTACGCGAACCAAGGACATCGTACGGTTGCGAAGTACTTTTTCCTTACGATCCAAAATCTGCGCCGGCTCCTCTGAGTATGACAAATCCGTGCGCAATTCCAATTGTTCGAAGCTAACCACATGACTAGGGTCATGCACATACTTTCGGAGTTGAGAAACATGGAATACGTCATGCACTTCAGCCAAGGCGGGAGGGAGTGCAATCCGGTACGCCACAGCTGCCACTCGTTCCAGTATCTCAAAGGGGCCGACAAACCGGGGACTCAGTTTGCCCTTCACGCCGAAACGCATCACACCTCGCATCGGCGTCACTTTCAAGAAGACATGATCCCCGACCAAGAATTCCAAAGGCCTTCTATGAGCATCAGCATAACTTTTCTGTCGGTTCTGTGCTGTGCGGAGTCTTTCCCGAATCAAGCGAACTTTCTCAACTGCCTGCTCTACCAGCTCTGGCCCGAGTACCTGCCGCTCGCCGACTTCGTCCCAACAGATTGGAGATCGATATTTTTGCCCATATAGTGCTTCGTACGGTGCCATCTGGATGCTTGATTGGTAGCTGTTGTTGTACGCAAACTCTGCCAATGGAAGATGCGTGTCCCAACTAGTCTTTAAATCAATAGCACAGAGCCGTAACATATCTTCAAGTATCTGATTTGTCCTCTCTTTCTGTCCGTCAGTCTGCGGGTGATACGTGGTACTGAACTGTAGCTTGGTCCCCAAAGCAGCCTGTAGACTAGTCCAGAAACGAGATAAGAAGCGTCCGTCACGGTCAGAGACGATTGAGGCAGGTACTCCGTGTAATCGGACAATCTCATCTATGTAAATTTGTGCTAACCGATCGATGCTCCAAGTAACTTTTATGGGAAGAAAGTGGGCTGATTTGGTCAAACGATCAACTATGACCCAAATCGCATCATGCCCCCGTGGCGTCTTCGGAAATCCCACAATAAAATCTATAGTGATGTTGTCCCATTTTCACTCGGGAATAGCGAGGTTCTGAAGCTCCCCGCTGGGCCTCTGATGTTCAGCTTTAACCTGTTGACAGGCCATGCACTATGACACAAAGGTCGCCACATCCCGCTTCATACCGTGCCACCAGAAGGTCCCGCGCAAGTCCTTGTACATCTTAGTGCTCCCCGGATGTAAAGAATACTTCGCGTAGTATGCTTCCGCCATAATTTCCCTTCGGAGTTCTGGGTCGCTAGGAACACATAGCCTTCCTTTCATCTGTAAGGCCCCATCTTCGTCTGCCACAAAATCAGACGTCTTCCCCGCCGAGATCAATCTGCGTACCTTCGCTAAGAACTGATCGCCCTCCTGAGCTGATTTGATTCTACCACGTAAACCCAGTTCAAGATGGAGTGGTGCCAGCTGCACTCCTTGATGCCGAACTCGAAACTCGATGCCCATCGCCTCAAGATCTCAAAGTAAATGATTGTCTATAGATAACGAGCCTACATGCTTCCGACTCAGAGCATCAGCAACGACGTTTCCCTTGCCCGGTGTATACGCGATCGTTAGGTCGTAGTCCTTAATAAGTTCTAGCCAACGCCGCTGCCGGAGGTTCAATTCCCGCTGGGTGAATAGGTACTTGAGGCTCTTGTGATCCGTAAAGATTTTGCAAGCAACACCATAAAGATAATGTCTCCATAACTTTAATGCAAACACAATTGCCGCCAATTCCAGATCATGCGTCGGGTAGTTTTTCTCGTGCGGCTTCAGTTGCCTGGAGGCGTACGATATTACCTTGTCCCTCTGCATGAGCACACACCCTAAGCCGAGTCCTGAAGCGTCGCTGTATATCTGAAACTCTTCTACCCCATCTGGAAGTGCAAGAATCGGAGCTGAAATAAGACACCGCTTAAGTTCCCGAAAGCTGGCTTCGCAGTCATCACCCCATTCGTATGCAATCCCTTTCTGAGTAAGGCGAGTCATCGGCGAGGCCAGTTTAGAAAAATCCTTCACGAACCTACGGTAGTATCCCGCAAGGCCCAGAAAGCTCCGAACTTCGCTGGCTGACGTAGGTTGTTTCCCGTCCACCATCGCCTCTATTTTCTTCGGGTCTACGATGACGCCTTCGGCCGAGATGACATGACCAAGGAACGCCACGCTGTTCAACCTGTAAACCCCCAGATTTTGCAAGAATTTTAAATTGGGATTTTTTACAATTTTTTAGAATTTTATGTAATTAAAATCAGGATTTTTAATTATTGAATGATTTTTAATTGTTAGTAAATAATATTAAAATATTATAGAAATAATATTTTTCGGTGTAAAATGAAAAACTTGACTTAGGGTAAATTTTCTGGATTTTTCTGGGCCTCAGACCTATTTTAAATGCCTAAAATCCATTTTTAATTAATTAATTAATTAATTAACTGTTTTATTATTTATTATTATTATTATTAATATATTTTTTATTATTTTTTTGCCCCATTGGGCCAGATCCGGCCCAGCCCAGCAGCCCAACCCGCTTCCCTTACCGGGTCGGGTCGGGTCTGCCCGAACACGACCCGTCCGCCCGCCGACCCGATCCCCCCCGCGTGGCCCTCGTCCTCCGCCGCATCCGGCGGCCAGCCCCCACGTCGTCGCCTCCGCCATTTCCGGCGCCACGTCCCACCCCGTCCTCCGCCTTATACGGCTGACCCAGTGCCCCCTCCGCCCTATAAAGCCCTCCCGAGTTCCCCTCCGGCCAGATCCGCCGCCCCCTCTCCTCTCCTTCTCCGGCCGAGCCGCCTAGCCCTCAGCCCTCCGCCTCCCGCAGCCCGGAGCCGCTCCGCCCGACGCCGGTAGCCCGCCTCCGCCGTCCCAGCGGCCCCCTCAGCCGCAACTCCTCCTCCTTCTTCCCTCTTCTCCCCTTCCGATCTCCCCGACCCAGCCGTAGCAGCAGCGGCAGAGCCGGCCAGCCTCGGCCCGCCGCCTCCGGCGCCGCCTCCCAGCTCCCCCGGCGAGTCGCCCTCGACCTCTCCGCCGCCGTGCCGTCCACCGGAGCCCCCCGCAGCTCCAAAACCCTAACCCTAGCCCTAATTCTTCTCCCTGTGTCGGACACGGGACACAGGACACTGTGTCCTGTGTCGTGTCGGACATAATTTGATTCTAATTTTCGGGTCCCCTTCAGGTGCTTGTAACTTTTTGTTTGTAGCTCTGTTTTCGATTTCGCAAATTGCGTTGCGAAGCCTCTATGACCCTCTCGGTGCCCGGACAAACCGCTCGGGGCATCGCGTCCTGTGGTGATCGCACACTGCGATCCAAAAACAGGAAAAATCAGACAATGTTTTACCCCGGAACTGAGTACGTCCCGCCAAACGGGACGACTTGGTCGTGCGTGGTCTTCACAGATACGTGCGCAGCGTTAATACGGACGTGTGAAATTTCGCGGAAGCTGATTCGGGTGTGCGTGCACACCGGAATCAACGCATATCCGCGGACATCGTCCCGTATCCGGCCTTTCTACAATTTGCCCTAACTTCTTGTACACTCGTCAGATCAAGACGAAACTTGCGCCATCGGACTCGTAGTGATACGTTGGTCCTGTGGGTCAAGTTTGGTTCGATTCTGAGAACGTTGACAAAATCGCGTGTCGTGGGCCCCACAGGCCCCGCTCGACGGGCGATTTTGTGATAGGCTCATCGGAATCCAAATCTGGAAGTTCCTTGGGTTCGTATCATCGTTCCTGACCTGTTGACACTAAGTTTGGTGAATTTGGAGACCGTTGACCCGGACACGTTTTTCGGTGCAAAGCGGGCCCACCAGCGGACCCCGTCTTGACTCGAAACTGCCATTTTTGCCCTTGTCTCCAAATTGGACCCAAGGACAGGCATTTCTAACTTTTTGATATCTTATGAGCGTGATGGTAATGTCTATTTCAACTTCTGGACTCATCTCTGGAAATTTCCCCGAGACACCCAACTATAATTGGATCCAAACAACAGGCAAGTACCTGCACTTCAAGTTAAAACTTTATATTGTGATAATTAATTCTCTGCTTTACTAGTACCCTTGATGATTATACCTAGTGTTAGGAATACTGGATTTCATGTCCTGAATATTGGAGTTCATGTCTTATTTTTCATGTCGGGTGGGAGAATACTAGAAGGCATGTAGTTTACCCTTTCCCCTATCGTGTTTAATAGCTGTTGGTGCGCGACTGTACCCTCAGCCGGATCTCGATTATTCATGTTTAATAGCCGTCTATGACGGCCGGATTAGCCTTATAAACCCCTACATGCCAACTATGTATTCTAAAACAAACATAAGTTCACACAGATAGCTTCTGGTCTTGTTATAGTTCTTGCTGACTGTTGTAGTTTTATTTCCTGTCTCATTTATTTCTGCTTTCTCATATTCCTGTTTATAGCAGTAACTCTGAGATATTGATGTTCTTTTGTGCAATTTTCTCAATATGATACTCAATTTAATTGTCATAAATATTTAGTTAATCTTGTTGTGCATTGTGTACTTTGCTCCTTTCCTGACTGGATCTGTTGATTTAGGCGATGATGAGGACCTTGTGTCACCATCCCATTTCCAGAGCCGGGTATTTTTTTATTTTAATTTGGGTTAATTGTGTATTATTTATAATTAATTGTATTTATATTTAATTAGTGATTGTATTATTTTTTTATTATTTTTATTTTGATTGTTTTAGGGTTTTGGCTAGCCTGGACCCATGTCAGACCCTAGTGGACCCATGTCTGACCCGACCCATACCCTTGTGAGAATTATTTTGGGGCTTAGAATATTTATTTTATTTTTAGAAGGTTAGTTGGAGAGATTTGGAGCTAGTTTGAGTGCTTTTGGAACCCGAAACCCAAAATCCAAGTTAGGAGGGACATTTTGGTCTTTTGGCTTGTTGTAACCCTTTATCCTTGCTCCCAGACCCGACCCCATCCCATTTCCAGCGTGAAACACAGCAGCCCCCACTCCCCTTTCTCTTCTTCTTCATCTTCTTCTTCACTTCTTCTTCTCCACTTCTTCTTTCTTCTTCCTTCCTTCTCCAAGTAATCTTTTCTTCCTTTTTCTTCCTTCTTTCTTCCATTCCTTCTTCCTTATGCTAACCATAACCTTGCATTTTCCCTAACCTAGGTGGGTAGAGCTTAGATTTGGAGTTGGAGCTAGATTTGGGAGCTTGAAAGCTTGATTTGGAGGATTTGGAGCATTTTGGAGATTTTGGCTTGGGATTCCAACTCCCAAGAGGTAAACCCTAATTTTCTCCTTGTAATTACTTTTATATAGTGTAATTAATAGTTTAGAACCTTCCTAGACCCTTAGGCTACCCGTGGGAGGAAGTTGGAACTAGTTTGGTTGGGTTTAGAGACTTTAACACTAGGTTTTGTGTCAATTTCGGGTGGAATCCGAATTTGGCCTAATTTTGGGTGATGTTCTAGGTTAGGCGGACGTAGGTAGACGTTGTCGGGTGTCTTGAGGGTGAGTGCGTGTCTCCGTTCGGACACGGGAAGCCGCGTCGCGGAGAAACGGGCGTTTCGGGCGAATTTGGAGCTTTTCGTCGTCGCCGATTCTAAGTGCGTGCGCGTTTCCGCCACGGACCTAGAATCGACGCGGGAGCGCATTTTCTAGGATCTAGACATCGTTTAGAGGGCGTGGGTAAATTTTGGGCCGATTCCGAGTTCGTTTGATGTGCGTTTCAGGAGGTTTTCCGAGCCGCGCACCACGTGTTCGTCGAAATGACCGAACGACCATTTCGATTTGGTTTCCTCGTTTCGGGCTTGTGCGCGTGTTGGGTTAGTATCGGAGAGTGTGTGCTAGAGTTTTCGAGTTATATTATATATATTTTAGGGTGTTGGTGAGTGTCGGGGTCGTTGGGCGTGTGTGGGGCGTGTGGGTTGTGTGTTGTTGTGTGTTGTGTTGTGTTAGTGTTAGTGTCTATATATATATATATATTTATATATATATTTGTATGTGTGTTTATGTATATATATTTATATATATATATATGTGTGGTTATGTGTTAGTGAGTGCTAGTGTATGTGTGTAGGTGAGTGCTTGTGTGAGTGTGTGCTAGTGTGTAGGTGAGTGTGTGTGAGTGTGAGTGTGAGTGAGTGCCTATATATATATATATATATATATATATATGAGTTTTAGTTTATGTATATATGTATTTATATATATATGTAGGAGTGTTTGTGTGTGGGGTTGTGTGTTTGTGAGAGTGTGTGTGAGAGTGTGTGTGAGGGTGTGTGAGTGTGAGTGTGTGTGAGGGTATATGTATTTATGTTTGAGTGTGTGAGTGTGTATGTGTATATATATATAAATATATGAGTGTAGATATATATGTGTGTATATATATATAGATGTGTGTTTATATATGTATAGATATATGTGTGTGCTTATGTGTGTGTGTTGATAGTATGTGTGTGTGTATTAGTGTGTGAGTGTGCTAGTGTGTGTGTTAGAGTGTGTAGATGAGTGTGAATATATATATAGATATCTAGTTATATATATATAGATGTATATATATATATATATATATATATATATATATATATATATATATATATATATATATATATATATATATATATATATATATATATATATATATATATATAATATATATAATATATATCAGCAGTAGCATAGAGCATAGCAGCAGCAGTAACAGGCAGCAGCTGCAGCAGCAGCAAGCAGCAGCTTCAGCAGCAATGTGGGCAGCAGCAGCAGCAGTTTTAGGTAGCAGCAGCCGCAGTACAAGCAGCAGCAGCAGCTAGCAAGAGCAGTGTGCGAGGGAGAGAGGTATATATCTATATATATATATATATATATATATATATATATATAGATATAGATAGATTGCTATATAGATAGTTAGGTAGATAGATGATAGTTAGATAGTTAGATATTTAGATAGATAGTTAAATAGGTACATAGATGGTTAGATAGATACATAGGTGAAGAGACACATAGATAGATGCATAGATAAATAGATAGATAGATACCTAGTAGATAGATATCTAGATATCTATATAAACCCATGGATAAATGGCTAGATATTAGATAGATAGATATATAGTATATATCTTGATAGGTAGATGGATAGGTAGAGGGATAGCTAGATATATAGATATATATATATATATATATATATATATATATATATATATATATAGATATATACATAGCTAGATAGATAGTTAGATATCTAGGTATATATATATATATATATATATATATAAGGTAAGGTAAGGTAAGGTAAGGTAAGGTAAGGTGTGTATATACTGTCACGACCCGCACCCGGAAATTCGGGCACGAGTGCGTGGGTACGTCCAGCCTACGCCGCAGAGTCGGCGGTAGTACGCTGTCTAGGTCAAATCCACATTTAACTAATCTAGCTCATTCACAAATAACATAGGCAAGATAATAATGGAAAACAGAAACTTAAGATTTCAAATGAAATATATGCGACAACAGATTCAAATGTTTAGTACAAAAATTCAGAATGAAATCGGGGACAAACCCGATTACTAAGATAAAGAGCAAATAACTAAGATAACTACTGCTAACTACTCCGCAGGAGTAGCTTCCTGTGCGGGAACTGGCTCTGCAACTGTATCACCTGCTGCCTCATAGGGGCCATAATAGGTAGGGGCAAGGTTCTCATCATCGCCTAAAACAACGGATCCAGTCAGGAAAGGAGCAAAGTACACAATGCACAACAAGATTAAACTAAATATTTATGACAATTAAATTGAGTATCAACAATGAGAAATTGCATAGAAGAACATCAATATCTCAGAGTTAAAACTATAAACAGGAATATGAAAAAACAGAAATAAATGAGACAGGAAATGAAACTACAACAGTCAGCAAGAACTATAACAAGACCAGAAGCTATCTGTGTGAACTTGTGTTTGTTTTAGAATACATAGCTGGCATGTAGGGGTTTATAAGGCTAATCCGGCCGTTATAAAAGGCTATTAAACAGGAAAAATCGAGATCCGGCTGAGGGTACAGTCGCGTACCAACAGCTATTAAACATAGCAGGGGAAATGATAAACTACATGCCTTCTAGTATTCTCTCACCCGACTTGAAAACAAGACATGAACTCCAATATTCGAGACATGAAATCCAGTGTTCTAGCACTACGTGTAATCATCAATGGTACTAGTAAAGCAGGAAATTAATTATCACAATATAAAGATTAACTTGAAGTGCAGGTACTTGCCTGTTGTTTGGATCCGATTAATAGTTCTCGGGAAAATTCCAGAGATGAGCCCAAAAGCTGAAATAGACATTACCATCACGCTCAAAAGATTTCAAATAGCTAAAAACGTCTGTTCTTGGGTCCAATTTGGAGACAAGGGCAAAAACGGCAGTTTTGGGTCAAAACGGGATCCGCCGGTGGGCCCGCTTTGCACCGAAAAACGTGTCCAGGTCAACAGTCTCCAAATTCACCAAACTTAGTGTCAACAGGTCAGGAACGCTAATACGAACCCAACGGAACTTCCAGATTTGGATTCCGATGAGCCGATCACAAAATCACCCGTCGAGCGGGGCCTGTTGGGGCCCACGACACGCGATTTCGTCAACGTTCTCAGAATCGAACCAAACTTGACCCACAGGAACAATGTATCGCTACGAGTCTGATGGCGCAAGTTTCATCTCGATTCGACGACTGTACAAGAAGTTAGGGCAAATTACAGAAAAGTCGGATACGGGGCGATGTCCGCGGATACGCGTTGATTTCGGTGTGCACGCACACCCGAATCAGCTTCCGCGAATTCTCACACGTCCGTATCGTCGGTGCGCACGTATCTGTGATGACCGCACGCGACCAAGTCGTCCCGTTTGGCGGGGCGTACTCATTTTCGGGGTGAATCGGGTCAATATTTTTCCTGTTTTTGGATCGCGGTATGCGATCACCACTGGACGCGATGCCCCGAGAAGTTTGTCCGGACACCGAGAGGGTCATACAGGCTTCGCAACGCAATTTGCGAAAACAAAAACTGAGCTACGAGCAAAAAGTTACAAGTACCTGAAGGGGACCCGAAAACCGGGGTCTAGATCGTGTTCGACACGTGTCCGACTCGTGTCGGAAACAGAAATTAGGGTTAGGGTTTGGAGATTGCTGGCCGGCGGCGGGGACGGCGGCTAGGCCTCGCCGGAGGGAGGCGGTTCGGCCGGAGGCGGTCGAGGGCGGTGCGGCGGCGAGCTGGGGGCGGCCGGAGCTGCTGCCGCTGCGGCCTGCTGCTACTGCCGGTGGAGAAGAAGAGGGAGGCGGAGGGGGAAGCTGCGGGCGGCGGCGACGTCGTCGGCGGAGCTGGTGGGAGGCGGTGGCGCGGGTGGCGCAGCCTGGGGCGGAGCCAGGGGGAGAGGGCGGAGGCTAGGGCGACGACGGAGTGGCGGCTATGGCGGTGGAGGTCGATCGGGGGGGTTTTATAGGAGGGGACGGCGCCGGGCAAGGCGGAGGGGGGTGGCGTCGTGCGCCGGACGACGCGGGCGGGTGGTTGCGTGGCCGAGCGAGGCAGAGCGAGGCGCGGGCTGAGCGCCGCCGGAAGCGGCGAAGGGGGACCGGTTCGTGGGGAGGGTGAGGGGACCGGGTTGGGTTGCGGGCGGGTCGGGTCTGGCGGATCCGACCCGACCCGGTAGGGGCTGGGCCGGGTCTGGCCCAGTGGGCCGGGTTGGGGGAACGGGCTGGGCTGAAATTGTAATAAAAGTAATAATAATAATAATAATAATAATAATAATAATAATAATAATAATAATTAGTTAATTAATTAATTAATTAGTAAAAATAGTTTTTAGGCATTTAAAAATAGGTCTGAGGCCCAAAAAATTCCAGAAAAATTATCCTAAGTCCAGTTTTTCATTTTACACCCAAAAATATTATTTCCATGATATTTTAATATTATTTATTAACAATTAAAAATTATTTAATAATTAAGAACATTGATTTTAATTTCAGAAAATTCCCAAAAAATTCCAGAAAATTGTGAAAAATCCTAATTTTAATATTTTTTGAAAAAAATCAGGGGCTTACATATACCTACTTAGATATATATAAATATGGTAGATATCTCTACTACCTAGCCTAGATTAATAACTAGGTGCATAATTAGTAGCTAGATAGCTAGTTAGAGGGGTTTTAGAGCGAAACCTCAATACCTTGAGATACCAAGGTATCTCAATACCTCAAGATACCAAGGTATCTCAATACCTCAAGATAACCATGGTATTGGGTTTCGAGCGGGGTTTTTGAGCAATAGTCTAGGAATATTATTGGAGTGATTCTTATATGCTTATGTGTATATATTTACGCGTGCTAGCATAGGTATTAGAGGGTATAGGCGGGGTATATAGCCTAGGTTGAGGTATCGGATACCGAGGGTATCCCGGTATCTCAAGGAGGCGAGTTTGTGAGTTTTCTAGCTTAATGAGCTCGATTTGACCTAGAATTTCAGGAGCACCCTAGTTTGACCCAGACTTGACCGTAGTTGACTCGGTTGACCGCCAAAGTCAACTTTTGATCCAGTTTTGACCTAGAGTTGACTTTTTAGACACAGAGTTGACTTTTTGACCCAGATTTTACCGGTTTGACCCGTTTGACCTAGAACGACCCTAGAAGCCTATTTTTAGTTATTTTATATCTGTTTAACTCTTTAGAATCCTGTTTAACCTTGCTTTTCGTATTAGGTCCTTGCGACACCAGTTCGGATCGCCAGTTGCTCAGGACGTCAGGCGAGTACATTCTCTGATAGTTTTCATTATTTGATGATTATTATGATTCAGCTTCTAGTATAGTATCATCTGATTATTCTGGCACAACACGGGACACTGATTGATATTTCTGGATTTATTTACTTGCGACACGTACATTTCATATTTCTGGCCTCTATTCTGGAATCACTACTGGCATCACCTACTGGCATCACCTACAGGCATCATTCATGTTCAGGCTGGACTCATCTTGATTTGCGTGTCGGGTCTTGGATCCACTTGTATTAGTCGGGGCGGGGAAATACTAGAGTAGACATGTAAATATTCTTATCTGGCATCATCAGGAATCACTACCTCTGGTCTAATCTGGAATGATAGCAGCCGCGCACCCAGTGCGCGGTGAGCCGTACTTACCCCTAGCCGTTTACATGTCGAAACAAGTATTTCAAAGATACCGAGTTCATTCTTTATAGTCTGGACTCTCATGCATTTCTTGACTTGTCTCACTTACATTTTTCTGGACTTGACTCACTACATGTTTTTTATGCTGGACTCACTACACGTTCATGTGCACGGACTTGATCTTAGCTTAGATTTTCTGTATCTTGCAGTTATTACTATCTTGCTCTGATATCCATGCATCTTTACCTTTATGTACCAGTTATACATATTTCCTTGTTTCATACTTGCTTCACTCTTTTTGCTACTTGCTATAACTGTTTTATAGTTTTTATCATTTAAATGGAACTGCTGTTAGAGATGTACTTGCTCCAGTCCTGACTGGACATATTTTTTAGAGTATCCGGAGGATTGGTGTCCGACGTTCTATGGACCTGAGCCTGTCGATGGTGCAGACAGGGACCCTCTAGTTTAGGAGTGATTTCCGGGTTGGTAGCCGGGATCACTGAGATCTTGTTGTTGTTTTTGTTAGCTTTTAGCACCGGATTTGTCTTCGGTTTTGGATTGAGACCTTGTTTGTATATTATTTTGGATATTGTTGTATTATTATTTGATATTGTGGTTGTTGTAGTAGTTGTTGTTGGTTAGACTTTATAGTTGTTAGATCTCTGTGTTATCTTATCGTGCTTAGACTCGTGATTGAGTACTTGAGATTATCATTGAGATATTTGCTCCTCCGTTTGGAGTTGAGATCTTGACAGGTTTATATTTTGTTTGTGTGGTTGCCCTCCTTTTGGAGAGGTCATGCCCGATTTTTGTGTGAGATTATTATCTAGATAGTTGACCTAGACAGCGTTCTACCACCGATGCTGCGGCGTAGGCTGGACGTACCCACGACTCATGCCCGATTTTCCGGGTGCGGGTCGTGACACCTTGCCCCTACCTATTATGGTCCCTATGAGGGAACAGATGACACTTATGAGGAGCCAGATCCCACTCAGGAGACCCCTGCTGCAGAGTAGATAGCAGTGGCTATTTTATTTATTGCTCTTTTATCTTAGTAATCGGGTTTGTCCCCGATTTCATTCTGTTTTCTGTACTAAACATTTGAATCTGTTGTCGCACTTATTTTATTTGAAATCTTAAGTATCTGTTTCCCTTTATTATCTTGCCTATGTTATTTGTGAATGAGCTAGATTAGTTAACTGTGAATTTGACCTAAACAGCGTACTACCGCCGACTCTGCGGCGTAGGCTGGACGTACCCACGCACTCGTGCCCGAATTTTTGGGTGCGGGTCGTGACACTTTTTTATGGTGGCCCATGCAGGTCAACGACTAAATTGTTCGGTTTTAACTCAGGGACCGAACAGGCCTGCAATAAAGCTAGGATAAATTTATAGGATCTCATCCACTTGCTTGAATCATTTTTGATATCTGTATCGTATTCGAACTAATTTGAACTTGCATCTTGCCTTGATTCCTGTGCGCCTCTTATTGGTTATTTTGGATACAGGGAAATGGACCCACAAGCCAGCAACGAGGCTCATGCAGAAACACCACAAACCGTTGTGGTTACCCAAGAAGACGATGTGATACCAGTCGGTGAAGACCAATCATCACAAGGCAGTCAAGCAAGTCAGCCTGCCTCAATAATCCATCAAGATGGCGTTCCACCCTTGACGTAGCCTATTCCACCGATGCCTTCCTTCCCACCGGGACCGCCTATGGACGAACAGCAGATATTCCGTATGTTCTACATAATGATGCAAGCCTATCAGAAGGTTCAACAAGAAACTCAACAAAACCAAGCGGAGAACTTCATCGACAGAATTAGCTCGGAGTCACGGAAGCTAAGCAGTTCAAATGCAATTACCTTCGACGAGGACGTTCTTACTGCAGCGCGACCTATGGAGTGCACCACAAGGATCGAGTCCAGCCGAAAGCGGCCATATGCGTCAGCACCAGACCAAGCACAACAGGAAAAAGCTGCAAAGCGACCACAGATGAATCCAACTCAAGGACAGAACCAACAAGCTCCCACTTGTGGCTATTGTCGAAAACAAGGTCACACCTGGCAAGTTTGTAGAAAGAGGGCTAGGTGCCTGTCTATATTGTGGATCAGCAGCACATCAAATGAAGGACTGTCCTGCTGCTCAAAGACGCACAACTGCACAAAAGTTCCAGTTCAGGCCAGGCCCCAGCAGCGCAGCAGAGGGCACCACCTCCATAACACGGACAAGCTTACGCGATGACCATGGAGAACGCGCAGACTCTTAGAGTAACTAATGCGCGTAAGTGATTCGTAGATACCGTTTTCTAGTATTGTTTTAGCTTGTGCCTACTGGTTCGTGACCTCAGCCCCAACCTAGTAACTTTAAACTTGCTAATAACCTGGTATGCTTTTATATTTAATAACTGTAGAGATTGTAGAGTCTTCTGTTATTTTGCTTATTGTGTGAACTTCAATGATTTGTACCTCCTTTCATCATCATCTAGCGCACTTAATTTTGCCGTACTTGATTTATCCTGCTAGTCTATAGCCTAGTTTTGCAAGCTTACTCTTTATCGAGCTTGTTTATGACAAGTATATTATTGGGGAGGCCCACAATGATATATTTCAGAATCAGTGTATTACGGTCTGATCAACCATAGTGCGCTTGATTCGCCCTTCGAATTAATACTTTACGTGGATTGAGATATAGTTGACTAGTATACTTGTCCTAGATATTTCTGAACATATCGTATCGATTACATAACTGTATTAATACGAGCATGTGAATAGGCATTACCGAGATAGGATTCAATCCACAATCGCTTGACAATTCCCACCTGAATACTTTAAAATGTCTTGACCCCGATATTTCTTTTCTATCACCCCACCCTTGAACTCTTTATTATTGATCTTCGTCTTCCCTTATTTCGGAAAGACGAAATCTCGTGCCTGGTATAAATTAGTACATAGATAGTACTAGATATGCCACATAGGCCGTTCACATACTTGAGGATTAAACTTTCGTAATTGAGGACATATTATATGTGATATGATCGGCGTTGAAGTTCGAGGATTGAATGACATAGGTAAACATATTAAGGAATATTTTTCTTAAGGTATATAGTCTTTTGTGATGAATGGGTAAATTCTAAGTTGGGTAGCGACCGCAATGTCCACCTGAGAGAAACCCGTTAGACTGTAATCAAGTGAGTTTGGACAGTGAGAACCCTGCCACAATTTAAATTTCGAGGACAAAATTTCTATAAGTTGGGTAGATTGTAAACCCCCAGATTTTGCAAGAATTTTAAATTGGGATTTTTCACAATTTTTTGGAATTTTCTGAGAATTTTCTGTAATTAAAATCAGGATTTTTAATTATTAAATGATTTTTAATTGTTAATAAATAATATTAAAATATCATGAAAATAACATTTTTGGGTGTAAAATGAAAAACTTGACTTAGGGTAATTTTTCTGGATTTTTCTGGGCCTCAGACCTATTTTAAATGCCTAAAAACCATTTTTAATTAATTAATTAACTATTTTATTATTTATTATTATTATTATTATTATATTTTTTAATTTTTTTTTGGCCCATTGGGCCTGATCCGGCCCAGCCCAGCAGCCCAACCCGCTTCCCTTACCGGGTCGGGTCGGGTCTGCCCGAACCCGACCCGTCCGCCCGCCGACCCGATCCCCCTCGCGTGGCCCTCGTCCTCCGCCGCATCCGGCGGCCAGCCCCCACGTCGTCGCCTCCGCCATTTCCGGCGCCACGTCCCCCCCGTCCTCCGCCTTATACGGCTGACCCAGCGCCCCCTCCGCCCTATAAAGCCCTCCCGAGTTCCCCTCCGGCCAGATCCGCCGCCCCCTCTCCTCTCCTTCTCCGGCCGAGCCGCCTAGCCCTCAGCCCTCCGCCTCCCGCAGCCCGGAGCCGCTCCGCCCGACGCCGGCAGCCCGCCTCCGCCGTCCCAACGGCCCCCTCAGCCGCAGCTCCTCCTCCTTCTTTCCTCTCCTCCCCTTCCGATCTCCCCGACCCAGCCGCAGCAGCAGCGGCAGAGCCGGCCAGCCTCGGCCCGCCGCCTCCGGCGCCGCCTCCCAGCTCCCCCGGCGAGCCGCCCTCGACCTCCCCGCCGCCGTGCCATCCACCGGAGCCCCGCCGCAGCTCCAAAACCCTAACCCTAGCCCTAATTCTTCTCCCTGTGTCGGACACGGGACACAGGACACTGTGTCCTGTGTCGTGTCGGACACAAGTTGACCCTGATTTTTGGGTCCCCTTCAGGTGCGTGTAACTTTTTGTTCGTAGCTCTGTTTTTGATTCCGCAAATTACGTTACGAAGCCTGTATGACCCTCTCGGTGCCCGGACAAACCGCTCGGGGCATCGCGTCCTGTGGTGATCGCACACCGCGATCCAAAAACAGGAAAAACCAGACCCTATTTCACCCCGGAACTGAGTACGCCCCGCCAAACGGGACGACTTGGTCGCGCGCGGTCTTCACAGATACGTATGCAGCATTGATATGGACGTGTGAGATTTCGCTGAAGCTGATTCGGGTGTGCGTGCACACCGGAATCAACGCGTATCCGCGAACATCGCCCCGTATCCGACCTTTCTATAATTCGCCCTAACTTCTTGTACACTCGTCGGATCGAGACGAAACTTGCGCCATCGGACTCGTAGCGATACGCTGGTCCTGTGGGTCAAGTTTGGTTCGATTCTGAGAACATTGACGAAATCGCGTGTCGTGGGTCCCACAAGCCCCGCTTGACGGGCGATTTTGTGATCGGCTCATCGGAATCCAAATCTGGAAGTTCCGTTGGGTTCATATCATCGTTCCTGACCTGTTGACACTAAGTTTGGTGAATTTGGAGACCGTTGACCCGGACACGTTTTTCGGTGCAAAGCGGGCCCACCGGCGGACCCAATCTTGACCCGAAACTGCCGTTTTTGTCCTTGTCTCCAAATTGGACCCAAGGACAGGCGTTTCTAACTACTTGATATCTTCTGAGCGTGATGGTAATGTCTATTTCAGCTTCTGGACTCATCTCTGGAAATTTTCCCGAGACACCCAACTATAATTGGATCCAAACAACAGGCAAGTACCTGCACTTCAAGTTAAAACTTTATATTGTGATAATTAATTCCCTGCTTTACTAGTACCCTTGATGATTACACCTAGTATTAGGAATACTGGATTTCATGTCCTGAATATTGGAGTTCATGTCTTGTTTTTCATGTCGGGTGGGAGAATACTAGAAGGCATGTAGTTTACCCTTCCCCCTATCGTGTTTAATAGCTGTTGGTGCGCGACTGTACCCTCAGCCGGATCTCGATTATTCATGTTTAATAGCCGTCTATGATGGCCGGATTAGCCTTATAAATCCCTACATGCCAACTATGTATTCTAAAACAAACACAAGTTCACACAGATAGCTTCTGGTCTTGTTATAGTTCTTGCTGACCGTTGTAGTTTCATTTCCTGTCTCATTTATTTCTGCTTTCTCATATTCTTGTTTATAGCAGTAACTCTGAGATATTGATGTTCTTTTGTGCAATTTTTTCAATATGATACTCAATTTAATTGTCATAAATATTTAGTTAATCTTGTTGTGCATTGTGTACTTTGCTCCTTTCCTGACTGGATCTGTTGATTTAGGCGATGATGAGGACCTTGCCCCTACCTATTATGGTCCCTATGAGGGAACAGATGACACTTATTAGGAGCCAAATCCCACTCAGGAGACCCCTGCTGCAGAGTAGATAGCAGTGGCTATTTTATTTATTGCTCTTTTATCTTAGTAATCGGGTTTGTCCCCGATTTCATTCTGTTTTCTGTACTAAATATTTGAATCTGTTGTCGCACTTATTTTATTTGAAATCTTAAGTATCTGTTTCCCTTTATTATCTTGCCTATGTTATTTGTGAATGAGCTAGATTACTTAACTGTGGATTTGACCTAGACAGCGTACTACCGCCGACTCTGCGGCGTAGGCTGGACGTACCCACGCGCTCGTGCCCGAATTTCCGGGTGCGGGTCGTGACACAACCAGAACTCACACTTGCTGAGCTTAGCGAACAACTGATGGTCTCGTAATGTCTGCAGCATGATCTTCAGGTGTTCCTTGTGCTCCGTCTCGTTCTTGGAATAAATTAGTATGTCGTCTATGAACACGACTACAAACTTATCCACAAACGGCCGAAACACGCGGTTCATCAGATCCATGAAAGCTGCAGGGGCGTTCGTCAAACCGAACGACATCACGAGGAACTCATAGTGTCCGTAACGGGTTCTGAAAGCAGATTTTTGAATATCCTCTAATTTGATTTTCAACTGGTGATACCCTGACCTGAGATCAACTTTAGAGAAAACTGTTGCACCTTGCAGCTGATCAAATAAGTCATCTATTCTTGGCAATGGGTACTGATTCCGCACGGTCGCCTTATTCAGCTCTCGGTAGTCAATACACAGCCGCATGGATCCATCCTTCTTTTTCACGAACAGCACCGGAGCGCCCCACGGAGAAACGCTTGGACGAATGTATCCTCGGTCCAACAGATCTTGCAACTGAACTTTAAGTTCCTTAAGCTCTGCTGGGGCCATGCGATAAGGTGCCTTTGATATCGGTCGCGAATCCGGAAAAGTGTCAATGCTGAATTCGATCTCACGATCATGAGGCATTCCAGGCAGCTCGTCTGGGAACACGTCGAGGAAATCTGCAATGACTTCAGCCTGAGCTGCATCTGCACATTCCCGCCGGGTGTCTCGAACAGAAGCTAAGTACCCTTCACAGCCCGAATGCAACATACGCCTAGCCAAAATTGTTGATATCACCATTACCGTCTTCGGTACAGCGCTGCACGAATAGTAGAAGTCTGTCTCTCCGGGTAAACGGAATACGACTCGCTTCTCCACGCACTCGATTGTTGCATGGCAAGCACCCAACCAGTCCATACCGAGAATAATATCATAATCCTTGATGTCTAGTACAATGACATCTAAGGAAAGCTTCCTTCCTCCAATGCAAATATAACCATCCCTACAGATCGCATGGACGGGCATATCGACTCCCGAAGGGTTACTTACGCAAAGGTTCATATTTAAAGGAGTAGAAGCTAATTTATGCTCAACAGTAAAATCAGCAGATATAAAACTATGCGTAGCACCTGAATCGAATAAGACTCTAGCGGGCAAATCTCTGAAAAGTAAAGTACCTGTTACAACAGTATCAGATACAGATGCCTCATCCCGAGTCAGTGCATAGACTCGGCCTTGAGCACCCTGGCGTTGTGGATTGACCGGCACAGCATTGGCATCACTTGCTGGAGGCCCCTTGTTTTGATTTCCGTTGCCCTGATTCGGCTTGCCCTCTCGGCAGTTAAACTGTTTGTGGCCCAGACGACCACATTTGAAACATCCTTGTACCCGACATTCATTCACTTTATGCCCTAATTTGCCGCATCGGCTGCAGTTCAGTGATTGGGATTGGCCCCTATTATCAGACGTATGCGACCGCTTGTGTGCTCCAGACCCTCCCGTTTCATGAGGACGTTTATTGTTGTTGGTACGGGGGGTTTGCGCCTCGGCCTTTGGGAGAGGGCGCCCAAAGATCCGCTCGCTGTTCAGAGCCGCTTCGTAACATTCCCTGTATGTTTGACATTTTTGGTTGATGACGTCCCTACGCAAATCGTCATTCAAACCCTTCTGAAACCGATAGCACCACGCCTGCTGATTAGGCAAGAAGTGCCCTGCAAACTTAGCCAGTTTAGCGAATACTGAGTCGTAATCGTCAACAGACAAACTTCCTTGCACCAGATTACTGAAGTCGTCTTCCTTTTGTTGACGCACGGCTCGGAGAATATATTGTTCAATGAAGGCAGATTTGAACATTTCCCAAGTAATTTTACAGTTGGGATTGGCATCATATATCCCTTGCTTCGTGGCCTCCCACCAATCATGCGCACGCAGTTCCAGCTGAACCGATGCACAGGCCACTCGCTTGGATCCCCTGATGCCAACCAGGTTGAAGAGTCCTTCCAGCTTAGCAATCCACCCCATCACCACGTCCGGTTTGGCTCTTCCGTTGAACGTTGGCGGATGCATTTTAGTGAACTCTGTCGCACGGCAGGAGTTCCTTGCTGGAGGGTGAGTCTCTTCTGACTCGTCTTCTACCGCCACGGCCGGCGGCGTGAACGGCGTCCCTGTGGCTGCCCCGTTGCTTGGTACCAGGGATGCAATCAGTTGCATCATTGTATCCATTTGCTTCTGTTGAGAAGCAAACTGCGCTTGTATGTTAGCTTGTTGGGTAACAGCTTGTTGTTGCTGCGCCTCCATGAGGTGCATAAGCCGTTCCGCCATACCGGTTGAGCCCGCTCCTGCGGATTCTCCAGAGCTTGCTGGATCGCTCTGAATGGGTTGAGCACTGCTGGCAGTTGCAGTGTTCTTCTTTGCCATGGCTACAAAAGAGAGTAGCTTGTTAACACTCCAAAAACGATAGATTTTGTATCTATGGGCTCATTGTATAGGCGACTCATCTCATGCAGCGGACGCCGAACGCAACTCAATTGAGAGGCGCATCAAACTCCTTTATAATCTTTTGAAATCCCATGGAAGTAAAGCCTAGGCTCTGATACCAATATGTCACGCCCCGATCCCGAAAGGGTCGATCGTCCTCGCTGGATCCTTTACGGAATCGATTCGTCCTCGCTTGGGGCGTGATGTCGTGCGAGCTTGGAGTTGCGCTCGCACAAGGCAAGAACTTGCAGTTATAGGAACCCATTTTGAAACACAATTTAGAAAACACATTCACAGAGATTTGAACACAAGTGCAGGAAGAAACATGCTTTTTCATTGATAATTCAGAGTAATTTACATAGAGTTTACATTGATGCGCCTCTCGGCTGCTTGATTTACATTACAAAAAGATAACTCAAAAGGCAGGGCGCGCTCCATGAGATAGTCCACGTCGTTCATACATTACGCCCTTGTATAGGTTGAAAGTCCAAGCCTCCAAAATGATCTGACTCCAACTATACTTCAAAATAGAGGTGCTCCTAACGCCTCCTCGTCTATCCACTAGCGTTGCACCGTCTGAGTGCCTGAAATAGTTGCCCACAACGTGGGTCAGTACTCAACTTGTACTGGTGAGCGGGATGAACCCACTCGACTAAATCGATATTAGCTTATTAGGGGCGAGCATGCATTAAGATGACTTCTATAAAGAAGCAAGTGAATTTAATTCATATCAGTTGCATGTTTTGATAGGAATGAAAATAGCATTGAATCAAACCAGTGCATCGATTGCTTACTCAACCGATGCACGCCTTCCCTGCAACGAAACACAAGTATACTTACCATCTGCACAAGACAATAAATTAGCATGTGTTCTATTCTATGCGGTCATTGGTGTGATCGACACCTTAGGGACATATTTTAAGCATTAGCGGCATGCCCTATCAGCCCGGGTAGCAAGCCCTGCTGGAGGTCCCGCAATGCACCGTGACGAGCACGAATCAAATATTTCCCTCCGGATCGATACGGTTCCAGTACTCCGGAAAGCCATTTCGAGAAAATGCCAAACCTTGTGCACAAGTTGTCCCAGACCATGCAAATGCATGAACAATTCATATTATCATACAATGCATCGAAATAAACAAAGAAGTAAAACAGCAATATATATCTCATGCAACAGTTCATATTTTCTCAATGCGGTGTTCCGATTTTGGTATCCCATAGGTCCAAACTCCGTCCGAGGCACTAGGCCGCCACCAACGACCAATTCCCTTTATAAACAACTCAAATAAGGTGCAAGCATATAGTAAAATTAGTCTACAAATCCCATGTTCCTTTCTTAGTGGCTGGCATGCATTGTGGCAAGGATTTCCTAGGCGTCCAATCGGGCATCATCGAGTGAACGTTTGAAACATTAGAGATGTGGGCGTGAAGAAGTAGGAAAGAAGGGTCCAAACCACTCACTGGTTAAGAAAAAAGGTAGCTGAAACACGAATCCCGCCTAGCGACGATCAAACGTCAGTTACGCGGACCTGCACAGCACGAGCACCAATTAAAATTCTTGCCTATCCTTCCTTGCCGAACTCCCCAAGAATCAAAACTCCAAACGATAAAACCAGCAGCGAAAACTAAGCAAATCGAAAGCAACACCAAATCAAAATCCCAAAGCGGCAATCAAGAAAACCAAGCAACCAAACACGAAACCTATTGGACTCGTTTCAATAGAGGCCTTTCCATGAGTTGGAAAGGATCATCGCATTTCGTCCGTGGCAAGAAGATGCCGAAGATCTAAGCTACGACTCAGACGGACTAGCCACAAGCCCAATTACGTAGTGCACATCTCGGTCGGATCGGGATTTGAGGCACTACATCCCGCTCCCCCCTTTCTGCCACCGTCCACCTCCCCCGCAACCCCCTCACCTCCGCACCACCGCCCCCTCCCCGCCCTCGCTCCCCTCGCTCCCCCCCTCCCAGCCAATGCCCCCCTTCCCTGCCCCGACCCTCCAGCCAACAGCAACAGTCGCGCTGCTCTCCGCCGCTCTCGCTCGTCGCCCCTCACACGTGCCGCTCGCAACTGCTCGCCGCTTGCCGCGTCGCTCGTCGCGCCTAGGGTGCTGATGCTGCTGCTGCTACTACGACGGGGACGAGGAGGGAGGACGGTGACGGTTAGGGGGGTGGGGAGGGGGAGGGCGGTGGCGGAGATGGGGGAGGAGCGGGGACGAGCGGCGGCGGTCGGCTGTCCGTCGTGGGAAGGAGGGGAGGAGGAGGAGGAGGGATTTGAGAGGACAGAGGTAGAAGACAATGGGGGAAATATATTTTTGTCAATTTTTTTTTAATTTTTTTTGTTAACCGTTATCACGAATTTTGTCAAAAGTGAAAGAATATTTACATTATAAAAAAATTGTGAAATACACTATTAAATATGGTAAATAAAATGAGAATCAGTCAAAAAAATTTCAAAATAAAACTTGAAAAAAAAAAATTTATTTAAAAAAAAAGATCTGAATGATGATAAAATTATTAAGCTCTAATAATAAACTATCGCATCAGTATAGTTATAGAGTTTGTGAAGAGGAGTGTGTCTCAGTAGCGCTTTTCACGTGCTAAACATATATGCTCAATCCTTCAGCAGATTTGTTGTTGTTGGCTTGCTATTAGCTGCAGGCTGAAAAGACGCCATTCAAGTTTCGGCTGATGTTTACTTCCTCAGAGAATTGTGGAGGACAACTATCACTTCTTCTTCGTGCAAAAACAAGGTCTACTTTCTCATCCAAATCCAGAAGAAACTATTATATTATTATTATTTCAACCAGGTCTCATAAGTCAATGATCCATTTGTAAGCGCAATAAAGCTAAGTTTACTACCGAATGCTTATAACTTTCTTACAACTTTTTTATTTTTTTTACTATATGGGTTATATTCGGTTCCAATTTTTTTTTAATAAACAAATGTTACGTGACGTTTCTGTCACATGACGATCATTCAAATAGCCATCAGATTTTATTTTTTTTCTCCTCCGACGATTATAAAAGAATTATAAATATTTGGTTGTAGTCATAACATATCCCCTTATAGGCGTATTGTGATGGTGGGTGCAGAGGAGTCCAGACTCTTTGTGGTGCTGATCGATGCGAAGACTTTTCCAACATTTCATTTGCAATATGCTATTCCCATTTGCTCACGTCCCTTTCATGTCATGGTCAAACTGATGACACTATCATTTTGTATGTATTTGATATTTGGTTTTGTATGTATTCATTCACTGTACTGGACTAATCCCCATGGGCATGTATACTAACCAACAGTTGTGAAGTCCGGAACTCAGGCGTTCGGTTACCTATAATAGTTCAAATTATTTTTTAATTATTTAGTTTTTAGGATATCGCATAATATGTAAATTTTATGTTTAAAATTTTATATTGTTTAGAAGATAATTTGGATCACATCTTAATTGTTGTCTTGGACTGATTGTCAAAAATAAATATCTAAATTTAAATTTTGATTATTATACAAGATCTTAAAATTAAATATAACAAAATCTAACCGTCAACACAAGTCAACTATCATGACAAATTTTTTTTTTTTTTACCAATATAAATATCTAAACATAATTCTCGAATAAAGGAGGTCCAAAACTAAATAACCCAATCACTTTTGTCTAAACTGAGGATACACGAAAGCTGTCCATTTTTTGTGTGATGTGTTGCTCAGAATCAAATTTAAGCAGTTTTTGTATTCACCCATGACATACTCTTGTTTTGGTAGTTCTGAGCATAACCCAATTTGCATTAGGTCCTTGGTAGAAAATTAAGGTGAGATGGCTCAACCAGCCACTGAAAAATGCATTCAAATTCAAACATTTTATAATTCCAAATATGTCTAAAATCTTATAACTCGTGAATCAAAATTTTTTTTTTTTTTTCACTGACAATAAACATTATTAATAGAAAAGAAAAGAGTAACTGTTATGCCTAACATGTCCTGTCAACCAATTTCAGTGATGTCGGCCGGTAATTTAGAAAAATAAAATTATAGAAAAAACTTATGAGTTTTTAATTCTTAAGACTCAGCCATAAAAAACGGTTGGATTATATTAATCTGATAATTTTCTTTTCTTTCAAAAAATTAGAAATTAAAATAAATACATTTTCAATATTAATAAAATCTATATGTTCCAACTATATTGTAAGTTATTATTTTAAGTTTACGTAGCACTATATTACATATGGAAATATTTTGTTACATTCCACCGATTACACTAAAAATTTGAAATAGATCAATTCAAGTCCAAATTAACAAAAGAAAGAATCTTCAAAAAGAAGTGGAAAGTTCAGTGTGCCGTCCTAAACAAATATTATTGGAATTTTGGATGGTTTTAGTCACAACTAACAAGTTAGTGGACACTATTAGATTAGAGTCACCATCATCTATTCACAACAGTAAACGTCTCATATCGTTCAACAGTGGAAATAGTTAGTGTCTAGCACACCAACCTAGGAATATCGTTTTTATAACCACCAATCATGTTTTATTTTTATTTTTTTAGACTTTTTGAAATATTTAATGACTAATACAAGATATAATTTCTAAAAGGATTATGTTAACAAGTGCACATGATAATAGATTGATAAATATACATTTTACATAAGAACTTCCACAAGTATATTTATTAATGTACATTCTACTTAAAAATGTGTATTGATAATTGTAAAATGTGCATTGATAAATGTGTTGGTAGGAGTACATATGTAAAATGTTAGTCCCGAGGCTTACCTAAAGATGGAAGAACGCGTGATCGAGATCAGAGGTTCACACAAAAGTCCCACTCTGACTATTCTCGATTTCCACGAAGAACTTACAACTTGCTCTTAAGATTACAAAAGAATCATAATTAACCAAACTTCTCGTTCTTTCTTGCAATCGCAGTTGCGGATGAACAAAATAGAGTTACAATAAAACGAAAACTACCTTTGTTCTTTCTTGCAAAACGCAGTTGCAATCAGATAGAACGAACCAAGAAGAAAAAAGGAGAAGAAAACAGAATAAAAAATTATTCATGCTGGGGTGGTGAAGACCACCGTTGCTCAAAATAAGATTCGTTCTCTATCGATGATCTGCTCCCATGAGCCAGCAAGTTCACAAGAGAACTTCTGGAACGCTCGTAGTCACCTTTTTGGGTGACTTGAACGGACTCATTTGAACTCATCTTTCTCAACTTTTGGTCTGTCTCAAAAGGAGGCTAGAGGGCTCTTTATATAGGGAAAGATGGAAGCCCATCCTCCTATTCTTTCCGATGTGGGACTAAAAAGTTAATATACAAAATTAAAATCCCACAATCTCAGCCCAATGCATAGCCCACTCAGCGCCCGTTCAGCACCCGCTCATGCAATACGCGCATGCAACCCAAGCATAAAACGAGCACATAAAACGAGCGCATGAGCTCAACAATGGCGCACAAGCGTCATGTGTGGTGCCCCGCTTCGCGTATGCACTATGTACAAGTGATATCGCTTTGCATGCTCTAGTGAAAGTCTTATCGGAAAGTTTCCGATTGAACCATAAGACGATTGATCTAAGTGAGTAGGCAGAACGATATTCTCTGATTCTTATACGTCTTAATAATGAATCTGAGTATTCTACTGCTTGTTCTAAGAAGATAGTTTTATAAGAAGAATGATAGAACTTGACTCTACATGCTTAATAAGAGAACTCATATAGCTTGTCATTGAAACAAATCTGCTTGCCTAACTAGAGAACTTGAATGCTTGTCTAAAAGAGATAGAACCATTGCCATGCTAAAAAGATAGAAATGTGCATGCTTAGTTACACGGACACCGCTATCGAACGAACCGCTGTCATGCTAATAAACAAGAGTAAAAGAAGTTCATATGTTTCCATCGAATGCTAAACAAGAATAGAACTACATGTTTGTCTAGAGAGATAGTGGAAGACTACTATGCTTGCTTTAATAATAGATTGCTTGCCTGTTCGCTATCGCACTAAAGAGATAGAATTGCATGCTAGATTTATAGAATTGTTCTTGCTTGTTACTTGTTAAAAGAGCTAGATTGCTTGATCATGTTTCATTGATCGCTTGTAAAGAGATAGAACCGTATAAATAGCTTGAACTTGTGCATCTAGACTAATAGTCCGTCCTGAGACTTGAAGTCCTTATTTATGGGAGGGTATGGCTATTAGGCAACCGTATTGAGAGCTCCAGCTCTATAGCTTGATAGATATGCTTGCTTGCTTATTTTGGATCATGTGTATCATATGGTATTTATCTGATAGAAGTGCATTCATGCATCGGTCTGACAACTTGTGCACAAGGTTTATCTCTCGAGCGGTTCCTGGGGCACTGGGGATCGTTCGGCTTGGGAGAGATCTGGCACATCCTGAGGCTAGAAGTCCTTATTTGCGGGAGGGTGTGGCTTTTAGTGTAGTGCTGAACCATGAGTCCCGACTGCTATTTTGAGCGTATTTTAGTGTATAGCAACCATCCGTTTTAACAGCTATTAGCCGATATGTCATTAGTGCGATGGGCTTGTACATCCCACTTGCTAATTCCGTTGAGGGGACCATCATGTAGTTAGGGAGCATGTTAGGATAGCCTTCTTGCATACCTAACTGTTTGATGCAGAGACAGACAGGAAAGGAGAACCTTGTTTAATATATGCATATGTTGCTAACTTGTATGTTTGCTGCAGGGATAACCATTCGGCCATGGGTAAGGATCACTGAATAAGTGATCACTTGTATTTCCTTATGTTCCTAGTCATAAATGCTAAATGAGATATAAATCTGCTTTACTTGTTTATGTTGTTGCCCCTATTGAATTGAATAGTCCACTAGATAACACTTGTATTGATTCGAGATGAACAGTCCACTAGAGATAACTTTTGTTTCTAAGAGATCGATTATGGCTCACAATATATTCTGCGCACTGCACAATAGAACACTGTGTCTATAGCTTGCTTGTAAGTATTGAATATGCAAACTGATTTCAAAGCTATATTTTTGAAAAGATGTAAACTGACTATAATCATGAGCTGCATGAAATGAACATAGGTAAAAGTAGCAAGATCACTAGTAATGTTATGTTTTGCTACATGCTTACTTAGTGTGGGTTTCAGGGAGTGTTGCTTCTACTCGTTGATTTTATAATCACCAGTACTTTCTACAAAGTGCTGACCCACTAACGGTTTGCTTGTTCTAAAGTGCTGGATCATCCGAGGAAGCGATAGCCGTGCCTCTTCCCCAGGACCCGAAAATCTGGAGTCGATGCCTTGAGCCGTATCGAGATTGCTTTGAGCTGCTTTTGTATAGAGGGACATAATGTATGGAACGATGTTATTGTAATCAAGAGAAAGAGAGTGCTTGGGCGATCTGTAACCTCGGCCAAGTGCCGCTTGTAACATCTCTTGATTATCAATAAAGTGCTTGAGCGATATGTAACCTTCGAGCATCACTCTTTTCAGCATATCCCAGGAAGATGGTCGTGGTAGTCCTCATACCCAGCTTCTGAATCTTCAAATTCCGAAGCTTCACATATGCCAGGCTCCCCCACACTCGAATGATATTTAAGTTGGGTCTGACTTTGAACCAGAGTTCATGATGAGTGACATCGGAAGTTGCGTACGGCACTCTGTTCAGAATGAACGTAGCCGTAAGCGCAGCTTCTGTCACGCCCCAGTCCCAAAATGCCGTGGGACCGGACGCGTGGCAAAGGCCAGCAGTACGCACCGATGGACAAACCCAATTTAATGGATCCATTAGGACATACTTAAGCTGTAAAATCAAGTCTACGACAACATGGCACAACTAATCTCATCCACACAAGATATAAAATATGATCCACAGAATAAATAAGGAATATAAATCATCAGCTAGTCTCAACAAAGTGCTTCGGGGAACAACCCGATAAATATCTGATACAATGGTTCAACAGACCAGAATATAAATGACTGAAATAAATAAATACTGAGCATGAGACATGGATGCTCAGGAAAAGTCTTCGGCTAACACCTCGTCCTCGGATGGCGGTACAGCTCCTGGATCAGCTCCTGCTGCGGTCCCGTATACCTCGGGATAGATCTCGTCCTCAAATCCTGGGGACATAATCCAGATCCAGGTCCTCAGGGGACATAGCAAGGTACAGAAAATACAAGCCAAAATAAATGCAGTGCAGCAAATAATGAAATAAATGGGGTAATTATGTAACCATCTATGTGAAATACAAGATGAGAGCAACACGAGTACTCAGGCTGAGCCACTACAAGCTCTGTGTCGGGGAGCCGGTAGCGGTAATAACCGGTAGTGGGTCTAGCTCTGCTCCGAGAGTCTACGACCTCTCAATAATAGAAGATATATATATAAAACAGCATGTAGCTTGTGTGTCTCTTCCCACCCAATGTAACCACGCATATCATGACCATAACATCTTATGTCCATGTCAAGCGGGATCATAGCTAATGCAACAAGTCATATAATATCTAAGAATATAATGTCCATGTCAAGTCCTGTATCCTATACAAAATCACCATAAATATATCAAGAAGATCCTGTATCATGATTAGTGTTAAGTGTCCTGGGTCAAAGTGTACTTGGTAAGACAAGTACGAGAATATAAAGTGTCACGAATGTCCATCTCTAGATGACAATACCCAACACCGCGTAGAGTGTTGGCACCCGACTAATAATCGGACGCTAAGTACGTCACACGGTCCTAGGTTAAGCATGCACAGCAATATAATGAAGTAAGGAAAATATATAACAATACTGCAGAGTTTGGCAAGGTACACTTGCCTGGGGTTGGAATACCAACAGTCGTCCCGGTATCAGTGGATCCTATGGGTACTCCTCCAAAAGCTGTAATAAACATCACTAACAGTCTCAGAAGATATCAAATAGCTAGAAATACCTGTCCTTAAGTCCAATTTGGACACAAGGGCAAAAATAATATTTCTGGGCCAAAGCGGAGTCCACATGTGGGCCACTTTGCACCGAAAAGCGTATCAGGGTCAAAGGTCTCCAAATTCCTCAAACTCAGTGTCAACAAATCAGGAACGATGATACGAACCCAACGGAACTTGCAGAATTGGATTTCGATGAGCCGATCACAAAATCGCCTGTCAAATGGAGCCAGTGGGGCCCACAATACGCGATTTCGTCAACGTTCTCAGAATCGAACCAAACTTGGGTCACAGGACCAGCGTATTTCTACGAGTCCGATGGCGCAAGTTTTGTCTCGATCCGACGTGTGTACACAAAGTTACAGCATGTTCTAGAATGGACGGATACGGGGCGTTGTCGGCGGATACGCGTTGATTTCGGTGTGCACGCACATCCAAATCAATTTCTGCGAAATCTCACACGTCCGTATCAACGTCGCGCATATTTCGGTAAGGACCGCGTACGACCAAGTCATCCCGTTTGGCGGGGCGTACTCAGTTCCGGGGTGAAATATGGCGTTGGTTTTCCTGTTTTTGGATCGCGGTTTGCGATCACCACAGGATACGATGCATCGAGCGGATTACACGGGCATCGAGAGGGTTACACAGCCTACGCGTTGCAACTGACATAATCGAAAACGGAGTTACGAGGTGAGGGAAAACAGTACCTAAACAGGGCTCCGTGAATCTGAGTTTTCACGCGTCCGAGGGTACTGTTCGTGTCCTGGTCGAGAGTTCCCGTGTCCTCGTGTCTGCCGTGAGTCCGAGCTGGGGTTCTGATCTGGAGACAGCGGGGGCTTCGCCGGAGGGAGTCGGCGAGGGCGGCGGCTCTGCACAGTTGGCCGGAGCGGGTTCACGCGGGCCGGAGGCTCGGCGTTAGGACGAGCGGCTGGGTGGACTCGGGTCTGACCGAGGGCTGGGTCGACTCGACGGTGGAGTCGAGCAGAGGGGCGGTGGCGTCGAACAAAGTGGAACGACGGCGTGGGTCGGTGAGGGAGGCTGCCGTCGGGGTCTGGGCGGACTCGGGGTCGTCGATGGCCTGGCGACAGCGGCGTAGATGGGGGAGCCGATAACGGAGTTAGGGCGGTGAGGGAGCAGGCTGAGCGGGGAGTCGTTGGAGTTGGGTCGGCGTCGGCGGAGATCGGGCGGCGGAGAGATGGAGAAAAGAGTGTCGGCGGTGGCTTCGCGGATCCCGAGGGGATTAAATAGCCGCTACAGTATTTCCGATCAGTTAGGGTTTCAAATGGGTTTGCGGGTCCGGGTCGGGTTTGGCTCGGATCCGACCCGACCCGACCCGCTATGCTGGTTGGCTTGGTTCAGCAGCGGTTTGGTTCAGGTTTGGATTTGGTTCGGTTTAATTTGGGTTTATATAACCAATAGTTTTTTAGGGCTTTAAACGCGCTTCCGGAGTCCAATAAATTCACAAAAAAAATACCCCATGTCCGGTTTTTCATTTTATACCATAAAATATTTTTTCCATAATATTTTAACATCAATAAACTACATTTAAAAATCCTTTGATCACAATTACCTTGGTTCTTCATCCAAAAAAATACCAAAAAATTGGGGGAAAATTATATTAAAATTATTCTGAAAAATAGGGTGTTTACAATCTACCCCCCTTAAGAGGATTGCGTCATCGCAATCAAAGATTAAGCTACTAAAGAAAGAATTATAAAAATTATAAGATTGCTTAGGTGATAACTGCCTCTGCGAATAAGTGGGGATAACGCTGGCGCATATTATCTTCTCGTTCCCAAGTCGATTCGCCAGGAGAATGATATTTCCAAGCTACACGAACCAGTCTGATTGTCTGTCCCCGCAATGTCCTTTCACTGACGTCGAGGATGCCAACTGGTTGTTCTTCGTATCTCAAGCTAGGGCCCACTGCAATCTCTGAATGATCGACTACGTGACTTGGGTCGGTCACGTACCTTCGCAGCTGTGAGACGTGGAATACGTCATGCACTCCCTCTAAGGATGGAGGTAATGCAAGACAATAAGCCACCTCACCAACGCGCTCTAGAATATCAAATGGCCCAATATATCGTGGGCTCAACTTGCCTCTGCTCCCAAATCGAATAGTACCTCGAGTGGGTAAAATCCTCAAGAATACGTGCTCTCCTTCTTTGAACTCTAGGGGACGCCTGTGCGTATCAGCCCAATGCTTCTGCCTGTCCTGAGCTGCTCGAAGATGATTCTGAATCTGTTTCACCTTCTCCACTGTCTGCGTTACCAATTCTGGACCCAGTATTTGACGTTCACCAACGTCACTCCAACATATAGGCGATCTGCACTTCCTTCCGTATAATGCCTCGAATGGTGCCATCTGAATGCTGGCCTGATAACTGTTGTTGTAGGAGAACTCTACTAAGTGCAAATGATCTTTCCAAGATCCTCCAAAGTCTAGCATACATGATCGCAACATATCCTCCAAGATCTGAATGGTGCGCTCCGATTGACCATCTGTCTGTGGATGGTAAGCCGTGCTAAATTTGAGTCTGGTGCCCAAACTCTCTTACATGCTTCTCCAGAAATGAGATGTAAATCTCGAATCTCGATCTGATACAATACTAACCGGCACTCCATGTAATTTGACGATTTATCGCATATACATGTCGGCTAGTACCTCTGTGGACTGTCCAACTCTAAATGGCAAGAAGTGTGCCGATTTAGTGAGTCTATCCACGATAACCCATACTGCATCTCTTCCGCTGGGGCTCCTTGGAAATTCTGTGACAAAATCTATCGTGATATGCTCCCACTTCCATTATGGTATAGGAAGCGGCTGTAACATACCTGCAGTCCTCTGATGCTCGGCCTTTACTTGCTGGCAGACTAAGCATTTGGCCACAAATCTTGCAATCTCTCTTTTCATTCCATGCCACCAGTAATACTGTCTCAAGTCTCGGTACATCTTGGTTCCTCCTGGGTGAACAGAGTACATAGAGCTATGTGCTTCAGTGATTAACTCCTGTCTCAATTCTCCATTTGGAACATACAGGCGATTCCCAAACCTTAATGTCCAGTCTTCGTGATGCAAATTCCTGTCTGCATGCCTGCTTCTGTCCTCTCTTTCAGTCTTTGAAATCTAGCATCGGTGGGCAATGCCTCTTTAATCTTCTCCACGAGTGATGACTTAATTTAGAGATTAGCCAGCAAGCCATTCTGTCCTGGTAAAACAACCTCTATCTGAAGCTTCTGTGGATCTCTCAATAACTCGAGCTGCAACGTCAAGAAATAAGCCGTAGGCTTCCTGCTGAGTACGTCTGCTACGATATTCGCCTTTCCCGGATGATACTGCAGATCTATGTCAAAATCTACCATCAGTTCAAGCCAACGTCTCTGCCTCTTGTTAAGCTCCTTCTGAGCATACACATACTTTAGACTTTTGTGATCGGTAAAGATGTCTACCTTCTCCCCATAAAGGTAGTGCCTCCAAATCTTCAATGCAAATATAACTGTTGCTAACTCCAGATCGTGAGTTGGGTAGTTCTTCTCGTGGACCTTCAACTATCTCGATGCATAAGCAATGACTTTGCCATGTTGCATTAAGACACATCCTAGTCCACTTCCTGATGCATCACTGTAAACAACAAAACCTTCTGACCCTGAAGGAAGAGTCAAGACAGGTGCTGTTGTTAATCTTCTCTTCAATTCTTCAAAAGTTTTCTGGCAGTCTTCTGTCCATATAAACTCCTGGTCTTTACGTGTCAGCTTCGTCATAGGTTCTGAAATCCTTGAGAAATTTTCTACAAACCTTCGGAATATCCCGCGAGTCCGAGAAACCTTCTCACCTCTGCAACTGATGTGGGTGTAGGCCAAGTCTCTATTGCCGCAACTTTCTCTGGATCTACTGAAAGTCCTTCTCCTGAGATGATATGTCCAAAGAAAGGCACTTTGTCCATACAAAACTCACACTTACTGAGTTTGGCATACAACTTCTCCTGCCTCAAGGTCTCTAACACGATTCTGAGATGCTCCTCGTGCTCTTCGTGGCTCTTAGAATATATTAGAATATCGTCAATGAACACTACCACAAATTTATCCAAGAACTGATGAAAGACTCTGTTCATTAAACTCATAAACACTGCTGGCGCGTTAGTTAAACCAAACGGCATTACCAAGAATTCATAATGTCCATACTTGGTCCTGAAAGCTGTCTTTGGTATGTCTTCTTTCCTTACTTTGATCTGATAATAGTCGAATCTAAGGTCAATCTTCGAGAATACCATAGCACCACTCAATTGATCGAATAGATCATCAATGCGTGGTAAGGGATATATGTTCTTGATGGTCACAGCATTTAGTGCCCGGTAGTCAATGCACAATCGTACTGTTCCATCCTTCTTCGGCACAAATAATATGGGTGCTCCCCAAGGCGAAACACTAGGCCGGATAAAACCCTTCTCCAGAAGATCATCAACCTGTTCCTTCAACTCCACTAACTCTTTAGGTGCTAGCCGATATACTGATGAAGTGATAGGCTCTGCTCCTGGAGTTAAGTCTATTGTGAATTCTATTTCCCGATCAGGTGGTAAACCTGGAAGATCATCAGGAAATACATCCACAAACTCGGATATGACTCTTGGGTAATCTGTCTCCCCTTCTACAGATAGTACCCTAAGAGTAGGCTGAACTCCTTGCTCTACTGCTCCTCGAAGAAACTCAAATTCTGGATGTCCAGGCGGTCTAAATATAACCCGTCCAAGTCGGCAATCAAGAGTCGCATGGTACTGACTTAACCAGTCCATACCAAGTACAACATCATAATCCGGCATGGAAAATATCAGAAATTGAGCTCGCATCTCTCTTCCACAGACTACTACAGAACATGATCTACAAATGTCACTAACCAGAATAATTCCACCTCCCGTAAGAATTCTCTTCATCTTCGGAAGGGGTGCGGTAGCTACTCTATGGGTGGCTACAAAGCTAGCTGCTATAAATGAATGCGATGCTCCTGAATCAAATAATGCTACAGTTGGTAATGAAGCTACTAAAATAGTACCTGCGATAACCTCGCCCGCAGTAGCTTCCTCCTCAACAGCTAATGTGAATGCCTGTCCTCGTCCCTGTGCTGGACCTCTCTGCTGCTGCTGAGTCTGCTGAAATAGAGCTGTCTGTGGTGCCAGTGGTGGTCTCTGCTGGTAGCCTCCTGTAGCTGGTGGTCTAACTCCTCCAGCTCCTGTCTGCGGTGCTCTTACTGCTGGATAAGCTGGTCGTGGTGCAAGTAAAGCTAGTCTCGGTGCTCCGTCTCTGCGTTCAGAACAGTCCCTGGAAAAATGCTGGTTGGATCCGCAGCTCAGACATAGTCCCAACTTACGCCTGCATTCTCTCTCAATGTGTCCTACCTTGCCGCAGTGGTGACAAGTAGGAACGATGTCATTATAATCGAGAGAAAGAGAGTACTTGAGCGATCTGTAACCTCGGCCAAGTGCCGCTTGCAACATCTCTTGATTATCAATAAAGTGCTTGAGCGATATGTAACCTTCGAGCATCACTCTTTTCAGCATATCCCAGGAAGATGGTCTTGGTAGTCCTCATACCCAGCTTCTGAATATTCAAATTCCGAAGATTCACATATGCCAGGCTCCTCCACACTCGAATGATATTCAAGTTGGGTCTGACTTTGAACCAGAGTTCATGAGGAGTGACATCGGAAGTTGCGTATGACACTCTGTTCAGAATGAACGTAGCCGTAAGTGTAAACCCCCTGATTTTTTTAATATTTTAAAAACTGAATTTTCAGAATTTTCTGGGATTTTCGGGAATTTTTGTTAATTAAAAATAAGGTATTTTTGGCATTAAATAAAATTAAATGATTTTAAAATATATTAAAATATTATGAAAATAATATTTTTGGGTGTAAAATAAAAAACTGGACTTAGGATAATTTTCTGGGAATTTATTGGACCCCGAAAAAATTTTTAAATGCCGAAAACTATTTTTAAAATTTAAAAATAAATAAACCCAAACGAACCAGGCTAAACCGGGTTCAAACCGGCCTGAACCGGCTGAACCCGATCCAGCTAAATCGGACCGGTCCAACCCGCCTTAACGGGTCAGGTCGGGTCCACCAGCACCCGAACCCGTTTACCCTTTCCCTCTCCCCCACTCGCCTGCGACCCGATCCTCCGCCGAATCCATCGCCGGAGCCCTCGCCGCTTCGCCCGGCCCGCTCCCCCGCGACCCCGCCATGTCCCCGCACCCGTCGGCCCCCTCCTCCGCCTCTCCCGGCCGACCCTCCCCCCGTCTAGCTCCCCTATAAAACCCCCTGTACTCCTCCCTCCGGCCACCTGAAAACCCCCGCCGACCCCCGCTCCTCACCGCACCCGCGCCGCCCAGCACGTCGCCTCCCCCGCCGTGCCTCGCCCCCGCCAGCCGCCTCCGGCCGCCATCTCTCCTTCCTCCTCCTCCTTCTCCCTCGACAGATCCCGACCCCGAGCCCCCTCCGGTCAGCATCCGCCGCCTCCGCCCAGCGTCGCCGGCGCCGCCCTAGCCCCCTCCGGCCGGCCTCCCCCGTCGCAGCGCCGCCCAGCTCCGGCCGCCGCACAGCATCCCCAAACCCTAACCCTAGGACACAGGATCCGGACACGTGTCGGACACGAAAATACAGTTTCTTGAGCCCTGTTCAGGTAACCCGTTCTCTCTGCTCGTTGTCCCGTTTTTGATTCCGTCTGTTGCATCGCGAACCCTGCGTGACCCTCTCGGTGCCCGTGCAACCCGCTCGGTGCATCGCGTCCTGTGGCGATCGCTAACCGCGATCCAAAAACAGGAAAAATAATGCCCTGATTCATCCCGGAACTGGGTACGCCCCGCCAAACGGGACGACTTGGTCGTGCGCGATCTTCACCGATACGTGCGCGCCGTCGATACGGACGTGCAAAATTTCGTAGAAGTTGATTTGGATGTGCGTGCACACCGAAATCAACGCGTATCCGCGGACACCGTCCTGTATCCGTCAGTTCTGGAACACGTCCTAACTTTGTGTACACATGTCAGATCAAAACGAAACTTGTGCCATCGGACTCGTAGCGATACGCTGGTCCTGTGACCCAAGTTTGGTTCGATTCTGAGAACGTTGACAAAATCGCGTGTCGTGGGTCCACAGGCTCCACTTGACGGGCGATTTTGTGATCGGTTCATCGGAATCCAATTATGGAAGTTCCGTTGGGTTCGTATCATCGTTCCTGACCTGTTGACACTAAATTTGGCAAATTTGGAGACCTTTGTCCCTGACACATTTTTCGGTGCAAAGTGGGCCCACATGTGGACCCAGTTTTGACCCAAAATTATCATTTTTGCCCTTGTCTCCAAATTGGACTCAAGGACAGGCGTTTCTAGCTGATTGATATTTTCTGAATCTGATGGTAATGTTTATTTCAGCAACCGGAGTACTGCCTGCAAATCTCGCTGCTGCCAGAGCTACAGTTGGAGCCTGAACCACAGGCAAGTGTACCTTGCCAACATTGCAGTTCTTGTTACATATTTCCTTGCCTTATTTATATTGTTGTACATACTTGACCTAGGATCATGTGACTGTACTTAGAGTCCAATTAATAGTCGGGTGCCAACCCCGTACGCGGAGTTGTGTAACGTCACCTAGACATGGATACCGAGTCCCTACACTGCTCGTACTTGTCTTATCAAGTACATCATAACCCAGGACACTTGACACTAATCATGAGACAGAATCTTCCTGAGATATTCATTGTGATTCTGTATAGGATACAGGTTTTATGAAATAGACATTATATTCATAGACAGTATATGACTTGCTGCATTAGTTTTGATCTTGCGTGTCATGGACATGAGACGTGTGATTACATTGGGTAGAGAGAGACACACATGCTACAGGCTGATTTATATATATTATTTGTGGTGAGGCTTAGACTCTATATCAGAGCTAGGCACTCTACTAGTGTTATATTTATTGTGAGGCCTCAGACTCTATATCAGAGCTAGGCACTCTACTAGTGATATTACTGCTACCCGGCTCCCCGACACAGAGCTTGTAGTGGCTCAGCCTGAGTACTAGTGATGCTCTCACTTGCATTTCACTTAGATGGTTACATATTTACCATGTTTATTCTATTCACTATTTTACTGCATTCATGTTGGCTTGTATTATTTGTACCTTGTTATGTCCCCTAAGGACCTGGATCCGGATTATGTCCCCAGGTATAGCCGAAGAGATCCATCCAGAGATATACCGTACATGAGCACTTCCAGTAGCTATACTAGAACCTGAGGACGAGATCGTGCCAGAGGACTTCTCCTAAGTATTGGCTTCATATACTCAGTTATTTCTATTTCCAGTTCCTTTATTTTCTGTCTATTGCATTGATGTATCAAACTTGTTCTCGGATTGTTCCCCGAGACACTTTTATTGAGATTTGTTAGTTTATTCTATTTGTATTATTTTGGCTTCTGATCTGTGATTATATTCTGTGGATAAGATTAGAATAGACTGTGACCTATATCATTTGATCTACTTATTGTTGTCCTACAGCTTAAGTATGCCCTGATGGATCCATTAAATTGGATTTGTCCATCGATGCGTACTGCTGGCCATTGCCACGTGTCCAGTCCCTCGATATTTTGGGACTGAGGCGTGACAGTAAGCGCAGCTTCTGTCACGCCCCAGTCCCAAAATACCGTGGGACCGGACGCGTGGCAAAGGCCAGCAGTACGCACCGATGGACAAACCCAATTTAATGGATCCATCAGGGTATACTTAAGCTGTAAAATCAAGTCTACGACAACATGGCACAACTAATCTCATCCACACAAGATATAAAATATGATCCACAAAATAAATAAGGAATGTAAATCATCAGCTAGTCTCAACAAAGTGCTTCGGGGAACAACCCGATAAATATCTGATACAATGGTTCAACAGACCAGAATATAAATGACTGAAATAAATAAATACTGAGCATGAGACATGGATGCTCAGGAAAAGTCTTCGGCTAACACCTCGTCCTTATATGGCGGTACAGCTCCTGGATCAGCTCCTGCTGCGGTCCCGTATACCTCGGGATAGATCTCGTCCTCAAATCCTGGGGACATAATCCGGATCCAGGTCCTCAGGGGACATAGCAAGGTACAAAAAATACAAGCCAAAATAAATGCAGTGCAACAAATAATGAAATAAATAGGGTAAGTATATAACCATCTATGTGAAATGCAAGATGAGAGCAACACGAGTACTCAGGCTGAGCCACTACAAGCTCTGTGTCGGGGAGCCGGTAGCGGTAATAACCGGTAGTGAGTCTAGCTCTGCTCCGAGAGTCTACGACCTCTCAATAATAGAAGATATATATATAAAACAGCCTATAGCCTGTGTGTCTCTCCCCACCCAATGTAACCACGCATATCATGACCATAACGTCTCATGTCCATGTCAAGCGGGATCATAGCTAATGCAATAAGTCATACAATATCTAAGAATATAATGTCCATGTCAAGTCCTGTATCCTATACAGAATCACCATGAATATCTCAGGAAGATCCTGTCTCATGAATAGTGTCAAGTGTCCTGGGTCAAAGTGTACTTGGTAAGACAAGTACGAGAATATAAAGTGTCACGAATGTCCATCTCTAGATGACAATACCCAAAACCGCGTACAATGTTGGCACCCGACTAATAATCGGACGCTAAGTACGTCACACGGTCCTAGGTTAAGCATGCACAGCAATATAATGAAGCAAGGAAAATATATAACAATACTGCAGAGTTTGGCAAGGTACACTTGCCTGGGGTTGGAATACCAACAGTCGTCCCGGTATCAGTGGATCCTGTGGGTACTCCTCCAAAAGCTGTAATAAATATCACTAACAGTCTCAGAAGATATCAAATAGCTAGAAATACCTGTCCTTAAGTCCAATTTGGACACAAGGACAAAAATAACATTTTCGGACCAAAGCGAGGTCCACATGTGGGCTACTTTGCACCGAAAAGCGTATCAGGGTCAAAGGTCTCCAAATTCCTCAAACTCAGTGTCAATAAGTTAGGAACGATGATACGAACCCAACGGAACTTCCAGAATTGGATTCCGATAAGCCGATCACAAAATCGCTCGTCAAGTGGAGCCAGTAGGGCCCACGATACGCGATTTCGTCAACGTTCTCAGAATCGAACCAAACTTGGGTCACAGGACCAGCGTATTGCTATGAGTCCGATGGCGCAAGTTTCGTCTCGATCCGAGGTGTGTACACAAAGATACAGCGTGTTCCAGAATGGACGGATACGGGGCGTTGTCGGCGGATACGCGTTGATTCCGGTGTGCACGCACATCTAAATTAACTTCTGCAAAATCCCACACGTCCGTATCAACGTCGCGAACATTTTGGTAAGGACCGCGTGCGACCAAGTCATCCCGTTTGGCGGGGCATACTCAGTTCTGGGGTGAAATAGGGCGTTGGTTTTCCTGTTTTTGGATCGCGATTTGCGATCACCACAGGACGCGATGCATTGAGCGGGTTGCACGGGCATCGAGAGGGTTACACAGCCTACGTGTTGCAACTGACAGAATCAAAAACGGAGTTACGAGGTGAGGGAAAACGGTACCTGAACAGGGCTCCGTGAATCTGAGTTTGCACGCGTCCGAGGGTACTGTTCGTGTCCGGGTCGAGAGTTCCCGTGTCCTCGTGTCTGTCGTGATTCCGAGCTGGGGTTCGATCTGGAGACAGCGGGGGCTTCGGAGGAGGGAGTCGGCGAGGGCGGCGGCTCTGCACAGTTGGCCGGAGGGGGTTCACGCGGGCCGGAGGCTCGGCGTTGGGACGAGCGGCTGGGTGGACTCGGGTCTGACCGAGGGCTGGGTCGACTCGGCGGCGGAGTCGAGCAGAGGGGCGGCGGCGTCGAGCAAAGGGGAACGACGATGGCCTGGCGGCAGCGGCGTAGATGGGGGAGCCGGTAGCGGAGTTAGGGCGGTGAGGGAGCAGGCTGAGCGGGGAGTCGTTGGAGTTGGGTCGGCGTCGGCGGAGATCGGACGGCGGAGAGATGGAGAAAAAAGTGGCGGCGGCGGCTTCGCGGATCCCGAGGAGATTTAATAGCCGCTACAGTGTTTCCGATCAGTTAGGGTTTCAAATAGGTTTGCGGGTCCGGGTCGAGTTTGGCTCGGATCCGACCCGACCCGACCCGACCCGCTATGCTGGTTGGCTTGGTTCAGCAGCGGTTTGGTTCAGGTTTGGGTTTGGGTTTGGTTCGGTTTAATTTGGGTTTATATAACCAATAGTTTTTAGGGCTTTAAACGCGCTTCCGGAGTCCAATAAATTCACAAAAAAATACCCCATGTCCGCTTTTCCATTTTACACCATAAAATATTATTTTCATAATATTTTAACATCAATAAACTGTATTTAAAAATCTTTTGATCACAATTACCTTGGTTCTTCATCCAGAAAAATACCAAAAAATTGGGGGAAAATTATATTAAAATTATTCTGAAAAATAGGGTATTTACAGCTTCTCCCCAGAAGAAGTTTAGAAGACCTACAGTTAACAGCATTGAGTTAATCATCTCTGTCAACGTCATATTTTGTGTTGCCCCGTTTCCCCTTTTCGGGGAGAGCGGCTAAGAAATACTTTCAGTATAGTACGATCGAGATAGATTAAATCAAGATCTTTTTCTCGTTATGGATTTGCTCCTTCGGAATTGATTCCCATATTCAGTGGACAGTGCCCCAAGGATGGACTTAGCGGCAGAGTCAAGAGGGACCTCTCCGCTCAAGTTTTCTTGCCCAGTTTTCGTTGTTGCCTTGTTGCTTTCGTGCTTTTGAGTTTGTTTTCGGATTTGCATTTTCTTGAACGATTTCGATAGATTTTATTGCTTTCGTTCGTTGAACTGTATTTTATTTCCGAGCTTGGAAAGAGTAGAAGAGGTATTAATCATCGGTTCGTGGCAATACAGGTGATTGTGCAGTAGATGTCATATGAGCAGAGTCTTGAAGCACCTATTTCCCTCTCTCTCTCCAACCAACTTGTGAGTGGCTATAATTCGATTTATTTGACACTTCTTCCAAGTCTTCGTATCTAAAATCTTGCCTTCTTGATTGTTTCAATCAAACGATACCATAATAACTAAAAGATGTCAAGATAAAAAGGAATAGACTTGGAGTTACTTTTGCTTGTCAATAAACTTGTGAACGGTTACCTTGCTGCAAGCTAGTCCTTTAAGAATGTTCTTTCAACATATTTCAATTCTAGTTAGTATATATATATATATATACTTCTTCTATTATTGAGCTATGTATATAACACACCTTGCTATGCAATATACTAAACATGGAGACTATGCAAAACAGATCATGCCATGTTACTTGTCATGTGCTCGTGTTGCCTTGAACTGCATCATTTGATAACTTAATATTAGACATCGTTTGATCACGGACAACTTGTGCACAAGGTCATAGTTTCTGCGGACGGAACTTCATGTTAGTCTCGTGTGCTGGACGGGATGGCTTACAGCGCACCGTAAGCTTTTGTTGCATACCATCATTGTCAATGACTATAACTCGTTCACTATGGCATCACGCCATTGATCCCCACGTATATTTAAATTGTGCAAGCTAATTATGTATTCGTGGCAGGGATGGCAAGTATTGTGCATGTGGTTCAGACGGGCAGGTAAAAGTCACCGAACGGTGGCATATTTATTTCAGTAAACTTCCATATCTAATGCTTGCTTGTGAAATAGACTAAGGCTAGATAGAAAGATCATATAATAACTTGCATGCTTCATATAAACAACGTGTTGATTGGTATAGTTGGGTTAGCTCGCCTTCACCATTGTATTTTGATGTACTGACCTTCGTTGTTTCAGATTTTCCGCACCAAGGAGATCCTGCAAGAAGCTAGAGCGGCTTTCCTATCCAGTCCACCTACCGGCACGCCCTGATCGTGCCTTCGAAGAAGCGTTTTGAAGTTCCAGGAGCTCGTGCATATAACTTATCAGCTCCACGGAAAGGCGATAGCTTCGCCCGAAGGTGTCTATAGCTTTTAAGTTTTAGTAAAATGATGTAATGTACATGACGGCTATCTTATTTTGCGTCTACTTTTGTAAGCCCGTGCGGCAATTATCTGACTCGTTCAAGAGTTTATAAAAGATGTTCATTATCAATAAAGAGAACTTTTCCATGTTTCATCATTGTGTTTCAATTATCTGCGTACTCTAAATATGTGCTCATTATATAAAATACCTTAGCCTCGTGCGTTGTGCAACCTAGACACGCATGATATCATGCCCGGGGGACGACTATCGATTCTATCGGGGCGTGACATATTGGTATCAGAGCACAGCTTCAAGTTCCTTTGACCCTTGTGTCGGAAAAGTTTCTTTAACGATCTATTCCCTATGCGAACTCTTGAACTCGTTCGGCCAAAATAAGATACGATCCATATAATGAGTCCATAATACATTATGATCTTGATGAAAGTTACTTTCTTTTAAATGAATGACTCAAGCACAAGCATCAGTGCTAGCACCTGGAGAGGTACAAGCCCAGGAAAGTAGTTCTGCCACATCGGAAAGTTCCAAAAGCCAGCGAGCCATGTCCCATGTCGAACTGATTGAACGAATGATATGGATGCTTGAAGCAAGCCAGCAGAGAGATGAGGCTCGCTATGAGCTAGCCGAGAAGCGGACAGAAAAATGATAAAGCAAGTACGAAGGCAATCTAGAAGCCAGATTTGCAGTCCAACAGAAGCAGGTAGATATCCTGCAACTGATCGTTCAGACCTTGGCCTCCAACCATTCCGCAACGATAGCAGTGGCACCGGTGGAGCGACCCACGCCTGAAGTCGAAATACGTCAAACTCCAAAGAAGAAGGAAGTGACTACCTTTGACTTTTTTGACTTCAAGAAGGTCTGGAACACGCTTTTCAAAGGGACTTAGGATCCGGTCGTGGCTCTAGATTGGCTGACAGAGCTTAAAGATCACTTCAAATTGTAGGAGGTACTTGAGAAAAAATGTGTTGCGTGTGCCCAATTGCAGCTTCGTTTGAACTCGTACGATTGGTGGGACGTGCATCAAAGATCTCTCTCAGTAGGCGATAAAGAGGAGACAATCGCGTGGGCTACCTTCCGTGGAGCGTTCGAAGATGAGTTTATACCCCCTCTCGTACGTCGGCAAAAGGAGAACGAGTTCATGCAGCATAGGCACGACAATATAACCGTGAAGCAGTACTCCGCTGAATTCAATCGGCTCGCCAAATTTGCAAGTTCATACCTACCCGATGTGGCGAGTCGTGCAAGGTGATTCAAAGGCAGCCTGCGACCTGCCATCCATGCGCATATAGTCGTTCCCCAATACCTGACTATGCGAGAAGTTCTCAATCATGCCCTTTTTCTTGAACCGCAACATCCTTCAGTTGCTGCCTGCACTGTGTATACTTCCAATCACAAGCGCCCTAGCAACACGGGAGAAAATACCGCTCCAAAGCATCAAAATAACGACGATAAGCAGAAGTGAAATTCAGGCAAACATGTTTCTTCTGTAAGAAGCCAGGGCACACCATCAGCGAATGTCGCAAGAAGCATGGGTTATGCCTCGCTTGTGGTGATTCAAACCATGGAATTCATGACTGTCCGCGCCTCTCTGATCGTCGCCCTCAACATCCAAATTCTGCCACAGCATCTCAGGACAACCTAGTCGTACCGCAGCAAGAGCGTCGTCAAGCTCAAGGTCGGATGTACACTTTGACACGGAATGTGGTGCCCCGTTCCCCCTATTCGGGGAGCGCGGTTAAGAAATATAACACGGTATCGTTCGATCGGGATAAATTAAAACAAGATCTTATCCTCATTATGGATTTGCTTCTTCGGAATCGATTTCCATATTCAGTGGAGCGTGTCCCGAGGATGGGCTTAACGGCAGAGTCAGGAGGGACCTCTCTGCTCCATCTTTTGTTGCCTCAGTTTTTGCTGTCGCTTGTTGCTTTCGTGCCTTGAGTTAGTTTTCGGATTTGCTTGAGTTTTCTTGTACAGTTCTGATGGATTTCATTGTTTTCGTTCGTTGAACTGCACTTCAATTCTGAGATTAGAAAGAGTGAAAGAGGTATTAATCAGCTGTTCGTGGCAACGCAGGTGAACGAGCAGTAGATGACGCACGAGCAGAGTCCTGAAGCATTCTTTCCAACTAAGTGAGTGGCTTATATTCGATTCAGTTGGCCCTTCTTCCAGTCTTCACACCTAAAAATCTTGCATTCTTGTTTGCCCCGATCAAACGATACCAAGTAATAACTAAAAGATGCCAAGATAAAATGGGAATAGACTTGGACTATTATGCTTGTCAACTAAACTTGTGAACGGTTATCTATTGCATGCTAGTTCGTTCAAATGTTCATCATATGCTTCAATTTTAGTTAGAACGCATACTTCTTCTATAAATTGTGCTATGTATAGAACATGCCATGCTATGCTAGAATTATTCAGGGAGACTATGCAAAACCAATCATGCAATGTTGCTTGTCTTGTACTCATATTGCCTCAACTGCATGAATGTTTAACGTATTATGAATGTCGTTTGATCACGGACAACTTGTGCGCAAGGTCAATGGTTCCCGCGGACGGTCGCTGGGGCACTGGCGCCGATCCGATCTGGGCGGAACTTCACGATAGTCTCACGTGCGGACGAGATAGCGTGCAACACCTCACGTGCTTTCGTTGCATACCATCCTTGTTCAACGACTATAACTCGTCCATTATGGCTTCTTGCTAGTGATCGCTACGTGTATTTAAACCTGTGCAAGCTAACTTGTGTCTTCGTGGCAGGGAAGGACATGGTAAGTCTTGGCAGGTGGTTCAGACGGGCAGGTAAAAGTCACCGAACGATGGCAAAGTTTATTTCAGTAGTTTATATATACTGCTGCTTGTAAAATGAACTAAGACAAGATAGAAAGACCACAAATAATATGCATGCTTTATTAAAATAACGTGTTGATTGGTATAGTTGGGTTATCTTGCCTTCACTAGTACGTTTCGATGTACTGACCCTCGTTGAAACAGGTTCCCCGCACTAAGGAGATCCGAGCGAGGAGCTGAAGATATTTTTCTCGATCCAGTCCAGCTGTAGGCGCGTCCTGAGCGTACCGTCTTTTGAAGCAAGGAGCTAGTTACTCAGAACTCAATGCAGCTCCGAGGGAAAGCCATTATCCCGCCAGGAGGTCTTTACATTTTAAAGTTTAGTAAATGGATGTAATGTACAGGACAACTATCTTATTTTGTGTCAACTTTTGTAAGCCCGTGCGGCAATTAGCTGACTCGTTCAAGAGTTTGTAATAGATGTTCATATATCAATAAAGAGATCTTTTCCTTGTCTCAACTTGTGTTTCAATTTATCTGCGTACTCTGAATATGTGCTCGTTATGCAAAAATACTTTAACCTTGTGAGGTGCGCAAACCTAGGCCCGCACGGTGTCACGTCCGGGAAACGACTTTCGATTCTACAGAATTGGGGCATGACACGGAAAGAGGCCCTAGCATCAGACACCGTTGTGTCAGGTATATTGCTTTTCAATAACATACCTGCTCGCGTGCTATTTGATTCTGGTGCTATGCATAGCTTTATATCCACGAATTTTGCCGTAGAAAATAAGATAAAAATGATACCATTATATCTAGACCTTAGTGTTAGCACCCCACGGGCACGAAGATACCTGTTCGTTCAGTATTTCAGGGCGGTCACGTCTGTATTGGGGGAAGGAATCTCTCGTTCGATGTGTTAGACCTAGATGTTCGGGATTATGACATCATTTTGGGGGATAGATTGGCTTGGTGCTTGCTCGACAACTATCGAATGTGTAGAGAAATGAGTCATCTTCCGTCTACCCGGAGAGGCCGAATTATGCTACACAAGTAGTCCAGCAACAAAATCATCAAGGACCTGCATGGTAATTTCTGCGATGTCAGCTCGGCGGATGTTACACTCTGGATGCGAGGGATACTTAGCATCGATTCGGGATACGCAGCTGGAGTGCACAAATATTGAGTCTTCTTCCGTTGTGACGAAGTTTTCTGGTTTGTTTCCGAACGAACTACCTGGCATGCCACCCGACCGAGAAATCGAGTTCACCATCGATACCTTTCCAAATATCCAACCGATTTCCAAAGCCCCGTACCGAATGGTCCCTGTTGAGCTAAAGGAGTTAAAGTGCCAACTACAAGAACTGCTTGAATGTGGATATATTCGTCCGAGAGTGTCTCCTTGGAGCGCGCCTGTACTCTTTGTAAAGAAGAAAGATGGGACGTTGCGACTCTGCATAGACTATCAGGAGCTAAATAAGGTCACTATCCGAAACAAATATCCCCTGCCCATGATCGATGACCTCTTTGATCAGCTGCAAGGAGCGTTAGTGTTTTTGAAGATAGACCTTCGCTCTAGCTACCACCAATTAAAGATCAAGCCACTGGACATGCCAAAGTCAGCATTTTGGACCCGCTATGGCCATGAGTTTTCTGTCATGCCGTTCGGACTGATGAATGCTCCTGCCATATTCATGGATTTGATGAATCATGTGTTCCGACCATTCCTCGATAAGTTTGTGGTATTATTCATAGACGACATCTTAGTGTAATCAAAGAATAATGATGAACACACAGGACACCTGCGAATGGTGCTATAAACTCTTCGAGATAATAAGTTGTTCGAGAAGCTAAGCAAGTGCGAGTTCTGGTTGGACAACATATTTTTCCTCGGGCACATCATTTCCGCGGAGGGTATCTCAGTCGACCCGAAGAAAATTAAAGCCATTGTGAAGTGGAAGACATCTGAGTCGGCCAGTGACATTCAGAGCTTCCTTGGTCTAGCAGGCTACTACAAGAGATTCATAAAAGATTTTTCAAGGATCGCTTCACCTTTGACTCATCTCACTCGAAAAGGAATAACGTTCGTGTGGTCGGACGACTGTGAAGCTTCATTTGTGGAATTAAAGTAACGACTTGGCACCGATTCTTACTCTTCTGGGCGGGCCCGATGATTTTAAGATTTATATCGACGCTTCAGGAAAGAGTTTGGGATGTGTCATTATGCAGAGGGACAAAGTGATAGCCTTTGCGTTGAGGCAGTTAAAGCCTCACAAAAGGAACTATCCAACGCACGATCTGGAACTCACAGCGGTGGTGTTCGCATTGAAGTTATGGCGATATTACCTCTATGGCGTACCGTGTGGAATATTTACGGATCACAAAAGCCTCTAGTACCTCTATACTCAAAATGATTTGAATCTATGACAACGACGTTGGCTTGAACACCTTAGCAACTTTGACTTGATGATCAGATATACACCGGGCAAGGGCAACGTTATAGCTGATGCACTGAGTTGAGTATTTGTTGGGAGCTTAGCTATCGATGACAGGCTGCGAAAGAATCTCGAAAGTTTGGGCATTACACTCTGAATCAGATACAAAAAGGGGGCGCAGGTGGCTAAGTTGCGCCTCGAACCAGACTTATTGGAGAAAGTTAAGTCTGCTCAGAAGGACGATATGTTCCTAGAGAAGATGCATAATCTTATCTCAGCAGGAAGGGCGACCAACTTTGCTGTGAGCGCGGATGGAATGATACGGGTGAAGAAAGATTGTGTGTTCCTAACGATGCAAACCTCAGAAAGGAGATACTCACTGAAGTCCACTATGCGAGTTGCACTTCACATCCAGGAAGCACAAAGATGTATCGAGGCCTCTGTACGATATTTTGGTGGCACGGCATAAAAATGGATGTAGTACTATTTATGTCATAATGCATGGCTTGTCAGAGAGTAAAGGCCGAGCATCAGAAGCTGGGCGGAGAGATGCAGAACCTTGCTATACCGGAGTGGAAATGGGAACATATAAAGATGGATTTCATTGTTTGTTTTCCACAGACGCAACGAAAAAATGATGCCGCCTGGGTCATCGTCGATCGACTCACCAAGTCAGCTCACTTTCTGCCTATCAAAGTTACTTGAAGTGCCGACCGTCTAGCGCAAATATACCTCAATGAGATCGTTCGACTCCACGGTGTGCCTGTATACATTATCTCCGATCGAGATAGAAGATTCTTATCACGCTTCTGGGAGAGCCTTCGGTCAGTAATGGGGACGAAGTTGACGTTCAGCTCCGCCTACCATCCTTAGACAGACGACCAAACCGAGGCGGGTAAACCAAATCCTCGAAGACATGCTACGACTCTGCGTCTTGGACTTGAAGTCAAGTTGGAACATGCATCTACCGTTGGCCGAATTTGCATACAATAATATCTATCAGTACATCATTTAAATGGCGCCATATTAGGCGTTGTATGGGCGAAAGTCCATATTCCCTATCTGTTGGGATGAAGTTGGTGAACGATAAATTCTTGGCCCAGAGCTCGTAGAACAAACCGTACAGAAGATCTGTTTGATTCGCGAACGATTGAAGGTAGCACAAAGTCGTCAAAAGAGTTACTCAGACGCGCTACGTCGACCTCTTGAGTTCCTAGAAGGCGATCATGTATTTCTCAAATTCTCTCCCATGCGAGGAGTTACCAGATTTAGAGGAAAGGGAAAGCTAAGCCCAAGATTCGTCGGCCCATTCGAAATACTTAAGCGAGTCGCCCCAGTCGCATATCAGATTACCCTGCCACCGTCACTATCTGAAGTGTACAATATCTTCCATATTTTACAGCTTAGGAAGTACGTGTATGACCCAAGTCATGTAGTAGATCTTGATCAACTGGACTTGACGTATGTTGAAAACCCTGTGCGAATCTTGGATCGCAAGGAGAAGCTGCTTCGAAGCATTTCGGTTCCTCTCATGCGCGTACTTTGGAGAAATTATTCGGTCGAAGAATCGACCTGGGAGCTTGAGTCTGAGATAAAGGAAAAGTTTTCTTTATTATTTCATAGTGGTAGGTTCTATTCCTAAGTTTCGTGGACTAAACTTCCTATTAGTTGGTTAGGATGTGGTGTCCCGTTCCCTCTTTTCGGGGAGCACGACTGGGAAATACTTTCGGTATCGTTCGATCGGGATAGATTGAATCAAGATCTTTTCCTCGTTATGGATTTTCTTCTTCAGAATCGATTATCATATTCAGTCGACCATGCCCCAAGGATGGACTTAGCGGCAAAGTCAAGAGGGACATCTCCGCTGCAAGTTATCTTGACTACTTTTCGTTGTCCCCTTGTTGCTTTCGTGCTTTTGAGTTAGTTTTTGGATTTTACGTTTTCTTGAACGGTTTCGATGGATTTTATTGCTTTCGTTCGTTGAACTGTATTTTATTTTTGAGCTTGAAAAGAGTAGAAAAGGTATTGATCATCTGTTCGTGGCAATACAGGTAATCGTGCAGTAGACATCGTACGAGCGGAGTCTTGAAGTACCTATTTCCTTTCCTCTCCAACCAACTTGTGATTGGCTATAATTCAATTTAGTTTACCCTTCTTTCAAGACTTCCCATATAAAATCTTGCCTTCTTGATTGTTCTGATCAAATGATACCATAATAACTAAAAGATGTCAAGATAAAAAGGCATAGACTTGGAGTTACTTTTGCTTGTCAATAAACTTGTGAATATTTACCTTGCTGCATGCTAGTTCGTTAAGAATATTCTTTCAACATATTTTAATTGTAGTTAGAATATATATATAATTCTTCTATTATTGAGCTATGTATAAAACACACCTTGTTATGCAATATACTAAACATGGAGACTATGCAAAACAGATCATGCCATATTACTTGTCTTGTAGTTGTGTTGCCTTGAACTGCATCATTTGATAACTTAGTATTAGACGCCGTTTGATCATGGACAACTTGTGCACAAGGTTATAGTTCCTGCGGACGGTCGCTGGGGTCCTGACACTAATCCAATACGGACGGAACTTCATGTTAGTCTCGTGTGCTGGACAGGATAGCTTGCAGCACACCGTGTGCTTTCATTGCATACCATCCTCGTCAATGACTATAACTCGTCCACTATGGCATCACGCCAGTGATCCCCACATATATTTAAACTGTGCAAGCTAACTATGTCTTCGTGGCAGGAAAGGTTATGGTAAGTATTATGCAGGTGGTTCAGACGGGCAAATAAAAGTCACCAAACGGTGACATATTTATTTCTGTAAACTTTCATATCTAATGCTTGCTTGTAAAATAGACTAAGGCAAGATAGAAAGATCACATAATAACTTGCATGCTTCATATAAACAACGTATTGATTGTTATAGTTGGGTTAGCTCGCCTTCACCAGTGCATTTCGATGTACTGACCCTCGTTTTAACAGATTTCCCGTACCAAGGAGATCCAGCAAGAAGCTAGAGCGGCTTCCCTATCCAATCCACCTACCGGCACGCCCTGATCTTGCCTTCGAAGAAGCGTTTTGACGTTCCAAGAGCTCGTGCACATAACTTATGCAGCTTCGTGGAAAGGCGATAGCTTCGTCGAAGGTGTCTATAGCTTTAAAGTTTTAGTAAAATGATATAATGTACATGACGACTATCTCATTTTGCGTCAACTTTTGTAAGCCCGTGCGACAATTATCCGACTCGTTCAAGAGTTTGTAAAATATGTTCATTATCAATAAAGAAAACTTTTTCATGTTTGAACATTGTGTTTCAATTATCTGCGTACTCTGAATATGTGCTCGTTATATGAAATACCTTGGCCTTGTGCAACCTAGACACGCACGACATCACGTCCGGAGGACGACTATCGATTCTACGAAATCGAGGCATGACATATTCTTCCTTTCAGCTACTCTATTTGATTGAGGAGAATACGGAGCAGTTCTCTCATTGATAATTCTATGTTCTTTGCAGAACGATGCGAATTCAATAGACCTATACTTTCCGTCTCGATCACTTATGAGTCTCTTGAGCTATTGCCCTATTTGACGTTCGGCCTCAGCCCTGAACTCCTTGAACTTCTCGAACGCTTTGACTTTTGACTTGAGCAGATAAATGAACGCATAATTCGAGTAGTCTTCGATAAATGTAATAAAATACTTTATTCTGGCCTTTGTGGAGAACTGTTTGAAGTCACAAATATCTGAGTGCACAAACTCCAGAAGATCTGTGCTTCGGTTAACCCGTTTGAACGATTTTCTTGTGATCTTTTTATGCGCACAGACCTCACACTTCTCCACCTCCTTACCCCCACATATGGAGATAAGTCCTAGACTAGACATCTTGTTTATCCTTTTACAGTGAACATGTCCTAGTATATTATGCCATAACCCATGAGAGTAACCAGAAGAAGAGACTGCATTAATATTGTTTGTAGGAGTTACAAGCTGAATTTTGAACACCCCTTCGGTACAAAATGCTTTTTTGAAGTATGTTCTTTGTACGACATCACCATCTGTCCAGCATTGATGTCCATCCTCAAGCCTGTGTTGTAGAGCAGACTTTCCGAGACCAGATTTTTGGCTATTACCGGTACGTGCTTCACATCCTGAAGCGTTAGTGACTTCTCCGGAGTCAGATTTAGTACCACCATTTCGGTCCCAAGTACTTTAACTTGTGCCTGGTTTGCCACCATAAAATTCTCAGATGTAGGCTTGTAGATGGTAAACAACTCCTTCTTCTAGCAAATATGGCAGGATGCGCCATTGTCCACCCACCAGTCAGTGTCAACACCAGCCGTCACAACCTGCTCATTCATAGAAACCTTGTTAGGCTCACCTTGCTCTGTCTGTTTGGGCTTGGATATTCAGTCTCTCCGATAGTGGCCCTTCTTGCCACTGTTAAAGCAAGTCACATCTGACTTGGGCTTTGACTTGGACTTGAAAGAAGCTGACTTCACCTTGAGATGGTTGAAGTCCTTCTTCTTGTAGTGAGTAACCTTCTGCTTCCCTTTGGAGTCATCTGCATGCACCAAGTTGGCTTTTGCCAACTGCTTGAACAACTTGTCAACTTTGTTTTGAGCCCTGAACTCATCTTTAACATGGATGTTGTGCAGTAGTTGATCAAGGCTAACTTGCATCTTCTTTCGGCATATGTCCGAGATAAAATTGCTCCATCCTGGCGGAAGCTTGGCCACAATACTTTCCACGACCAAGGCGTCGATTAAGGGCATGCCACCATCCTCAAGTTTTTGACGTAACTTGAGAAACACCTTGACTTGAGGCAGCATATTCTTGTTGTCCTCAAATCGCATATTCCAGACCTTTTCAGTCACATGAATTTTGTTGCGGTTCTCATCCGCGCGCCTTGTAATGCTTGTCCAGAGACTCCCAGACGACCTTAGCATGGTCCGTCTTGCTGTATGACTCCGCCAGAGTATCCTCCATGGAGTTCATAATCAGCAGCTTGCAAATGTTGTTGTCTCTTCTCCACTTCTTCTGTTTAGCAGTTGCAGTAGCAACTGTCTGAACAGTAGCATCATCACCGTCTGGAACAACTGGCTCCGGTTCTGTCATAACAGTCCAGCTCTGTGAGTTGATGATTAAGGTAGATCTTCCTTTTCAAGCGTTGTAACGATCCCCGTCAAACTTCTCAAGTTTGTTAAAACTAGTGTCGAGAAGTTTCGCATGGTTGTTCTCTATCTTTCTCGGATCTAGCTTTGAGATTGTTAGTCCCGAGGCTTAACCAAAGATGGAAGAACGCGTGGTCGAGATAAGAGGTTCACACAAAAGTTTCCACTCTGACTATTCTCGATTTTCACGAAGAACTATAAAAGGATTCTGATTACAACTTGCTCTCAAGATTACAAAAGAATCAAAATTAATCAAACTTCTCGTTCTTCCTTGTAATCGCAGTTGTAGACGGACATAACATAGTTACAATAAAATAAAAACTGCCTTCGTTCTTCCTTGCAAAATGTAATTGCAATAAGATAGAACGAACCAAGAAGAAAAATGAGAAGAAGACAGAATAAAAATTTATTCTTGCTGGGGCGGTGCAGACCACCGTTGCTCAAAGCAAAATTTGTCCTATATCGAGGATCTGCTGAGCCAACAAGTTCACAAGAGAACTTCTGAAATGCTCGTGGCCACCTCTTTGTGTGACTCGAACAGACTTCTTTGGACTCCTCTTTCTCAACTTTTGGTCTGTCTCAAAAGGAGACTAGAGGGCTCTTTATATAGGGAAGGATGGAAGCCCATCCTATTCTTCTTTCCGATGTGGGACTAAAAAGCCAATATACAAAGTTCAAAGTGCGCCAACAAAGTGCCACTTTGCGTCCGAGTCCGAGTCGCTAAGCCTCTTTGTGGCTTAGCTCCTATGAAATAATATCCAAGAGCATGACAAAAAATATAAATACTTTCTTGAGGAGTTAATCATTTTTTCCCCTAGAAAAATACTCCCACATGGCACCCATGTGCCCCATCATACCCCATGTGCACACCTCAACTCATATAAAGTATTATATTGATATACCCACTTGGTGGTGTAGCCAATGTTGAACTATCTTTACTAGTCCAAAGACAAAATCACCAACATAAAATATATATTTATCAATATGTTATTATGTGTTCTTAAAACACATGTTAACATAATCCATGTTATTTATAATGCAAAGGTCAACATCCAACTTGATTGTTGAGACCTTTGTACAACATGAAAATATATCTATGTTGATGAATATAAAAATTCTAGGGACTATTTGGTTCGATGTAATTAGCAAGAAATGTGAGAATGATTTTTGTTTCCGAAAGTAAAATGAGTATGTTTTTGAGTTTTATCATATTTTTTGTATGTTGAAATTAATTTTAAAGTTTGGATACATAATATTTTGTATCTTGAAAATGGAAAAATTCACACTTCCAATGTTTGGATGTTAATACCAACAAGATGAAAAAATGAACTATATTGATTTTTTTTAATTATCTAACTAAAATGATAATTACTTGTTAATATTAATATTTTTATTTTGTTAGATTTAAGTATAACAATTAATATCAATAAATATTTTATAAGTTATTATAATATATTAAATAGTATTAATATTTATTACTTATACTATTTATTTAACTTATTAAAATATATTTTATTTTATTTAGCTGAATTGATAAAATAAGTAATATTAATAATATTAATATTTCATTGAGCTTTTAACTCGTTGATATTAAATATTATTAATATTTTATTTAGCTAAACTAATAAAACATTTCTTTATATTAATTATTTAATTTATTATAAATTAATATTGAATATTAGTCAAATTTTATATCTTAATTAAAAAAATAAAATTTTTAGTTTTACAAGACAAGAGGGAACATGAACTATAGTATATTGATGACTCAAAATTCATGTTTTCACTTTTACGTTGAACCAATCTGTCGACCTTTCTTACTTTTAAAAAAGAAAAAAAATAATAATTCTACTTTCACACTTTTAGAAAAAGTTCCACTTTGCCACAACCAAACATGCCAAACCACTCGCTATGGATCATGCACAAGAAACTTTTATACAAACAATTACATTCATTGAGAATGCACATCTTAGCGAATGCAATGGCTATGGCTAACATTGTATTCACATTTAATATTACAATAGAAAGCTTGTCCATAGTTTTGTTTTTGGTTAATTATAAAGGCACATCTAAACTTACTCAGGATGATACAAATTTGTTTGTTTTTATTTACAAATTTATCATAGAAAAAAATTATTTTGGTTGTCTAAATTTTTTTTGGTACTGTCAGTTTTTTTGACTGTTCTATCAATATATTGGATTGTTAAATTTTTTTTGATGGTATAGCTATTTTAGGACTGTCAAATTTTTTTGATGTCCTTCCACTATGAAGGGCAGTCAAAAATATTAACAGTCTGTCATCTTTAGGACTGTCAATTTTTTTGACAATTCTCGACGACGACGACTCTCCGCTGTGCTCCTCCTCGCCTGACCCACGCACACACGTCCACCAACGCATCAAAATTAGGGTTGGGGTTTCGGAGAGGAGAAGGGAGAGGTGATGTGGACCTCGTTGGAGTTGCATTCTCGAGGTCGAGCTCCTTCAGGGAGTGCGAGGAGGCGCTGCGCTGGGCCTCGCTAAAGCGCCTCCCTACAACAGCCCGTGTCCGTTGCGGATTCCTCCGGGACAATGCCGGAGACTTCGCCTAGGTCGACGTGGCGAGGATGAGATACGGGGAGCAGACGACGACAGTCATTGACCGCCTCCTCGGCGATTCCGCCAACACCGAGGAGCTCTTTCAACGAACTAGAATCAAGTAATGGACTGCCCTAGAATAAGTTTTGATATGCCTTTAGAATTATCCTAGTTTTTTTGCTTCATTGCTTCATGGTTTATAAAAAATTAGGTATGTAATAAAATTTAGTAGTCTAGTGCCTTGTTGGTACAAGATTTTTTCTACACATGGTACTGACATACATAAATAGTAAATTTCTGAATAAATTTAATTTCACACTTCAGGAAAAGAATTTATCCTTTAACACAAGTATAATTTTTTGCAAATCACCGAAGAAGTTTATTGTTAATACAAGATTTCTTCATGACAGATTAGGAAACACTTCCATAAACGGCAAACATGAGAGTAAATTCAGTCAAAGTTCTTAGTGAGTATATTTTGGTTTCTTGTCCACACACAAAATATAATTAAAAAGTACAACAATAATAGTGTAAAATCCAAATTTTGTAGTTGGGTTTGGAAAGAAAGAGCAATAGCAACACCTTTGGGTCTCCTCTCTCCTCTCCCCCCCCAAATTCCACAGGATTGGGCAAAATTCCCAACTCTGGTCATCCTCTCTGGATCCTCCCGACCCATAAAAATCCAATCTTTACGCGTTTTTCCTCAAACTACAACCTGGGTCTCTCTTTTTTTGGCAATAATTCTACTTGGGAGGGGGGGTTTCTGGAGAGATTTTGATGATTTTGTGAAGAATTGGGGGGACGGAACCATGGAATTTGATATGGGTCTTGACTGATTTGGCCTGTTGTTTGTGAGTTCTTGTTGAATTTTGGGCAGGAGTGCAATTCTTAAAGTTTTGTTCTTTGGGAGGTTTTTTTTTTCTTTTCTTTTTCTTAGATGGCTGGAGATGATCTGATCGAGGTCAAGTTTAGGCTTTTCGATGGCACCGACCTCGGCCCCAACAAGTATCAACCTTCCACTACTGTTGGATCTCTAAAAGAGAACATCTTGGCTCGGTGGCCGGAAGGTGAGAAGAGTTCAGTGGTTTTTGATTGGCTTCAGTTCTTTCATATGCTTAATTGTTTATTATTAGATTATTATTTGGTATATGTCGAATGCACGGAACTTGGCAATTATAGTAGATGTTGGTAAATTATTGTTCATTTTAACTAATATTTGGAATGGATTTAATAAAAAATGGAAAAGAATTTGGAAGAGGTTATGCTGTCTGAATTGAGAATGCTTAGATGGAGTGACAATACATTGAAAGATAGGATAGTAAATCAGTCTACGAGTGGGAAGTTGGAGGGGGTGTCAATTGACGAGAAGATGAGAGAAAATCATCTATGGTGGTTTGTGATAGACCAATATATTAGTGAAAGAACTGCTAGAACAAAGGACCTTGATGAAGATGGATGGATTTAGGCTGTAAAAAGGTATGTATTTTGTTAATGTTACAGAGCTGAATAGTGAATAAAGGATTCAAATAGCAACCCCAAGAATTTGGGATGAAGTCTTCGTTGTTGTTGTTGTTGCCATGTGAAAGAGGTTATGCTGACCCTTTCCTTTGTCTTTGATATTTATTTTTTTGCCTCTACGGTGATCGTGTTTGTGGCTTGCGGGCTTCTATGAAGAATTTGTTTGAATTTGGTAGATACAGCTCATCGATTTCCATTGCAGTGTGAAAATTGTTGTAACGTAGGGGATCAATCTTTTGTGCAGGAAGTTATAATATTCATATTTGTTTGTTTTGAAATGGATGATTGTTTGGAATCCGGATTGGGTTGAATGTGTCTTGTTTGCTTATTGTCTTTTAATTTTTAATTTTTATTTTATGAAACTGTAGTAACTGAGGTCCCTTTGATTTTTCTCGTCTTTAATCCTCAGCTTCGATTACTTTTTTTTCCCCTCTCATTACCTTCCTGGCTTCATGTTAGTTTTCTGTTTTGATGGTTTAATTAACTAAACTACATTTTATTCCATCATCGGTAATCAACACTTTAATGGTGTGTCACCCATGATGGGATGGATGAAAATCTTCTATTTCGTCAAGTATATTTAGTTGTAAAGATTCAGATAGAAAGGCTAGTATAAAAAAAACATATTATTGTTTCAGTGATGCTTAGATATCAAAATTCCTGATCTTCTTGCAATTTGGTTCATGACCTTAACTGGGTAAGGCCACATTGTTCCACAATCACGTTGAGAATTTTTTGGAAATATTACTTTCTTTGGTTGAAGCTTAGCTGCTTGATAGATAGGCTTAGGTTTCTCTAGCCATGTACTGCTGCTACAGGGTTTTGTTTCAGGGACCTTTCTTGGCTATTGTCTAAGCTAGGAGGGTGGCCTCAGACCACATAGGGTTGAATCGTTGATATTTGGCCTAGTCATAAGAATTTGATGGAGCTCTCCTTGTAGACTCTGCAATTGAAATATAGACGACTGTGTGGTGAAATAAACTCTCTCCTGCCAATGTCTCTTTATCTTTCTAAGATAATATGAACTTTCTGTCACTTGTATGGCCTTAAAGACTTAAAAATGATCATGTAGCAGAACTACTATGATGCATTGAATCCGCAGTTGCTTTCTAGCAGAAATAAACTCTCTTGCCCATGTCTCTTATCTTTCTAAGATGATATGAACTGTCTGTCACTTGTATGGCCTTAAAGGCTAAAAAATGATCATGCAGCAGAACTGTTATGATGCATTCAATCCGCAGTTGCTTTCTTGCAGAAACTGACAGTGTGAAATAGAATTTGTCAGCATGAGTTGGATTTCTTATAGCCAAAAAGCAAAATTGACCCTCTCAGGAACTGTAAGATATTTCATTTATTAGAGATGCATATGAACCAATAAGTGTATTTTCTGTGAGGAATACAATTGAATGTTGTATCGCCTGGTAAAAATGCATCGGACCGATCTATAAAATCACTAATTTTCAAGTTGATTCTGGATTGCTTGGAAAAGCTGGTGATCTTAGATCACATGTTCACCTGTTGCGATCGCGCTCTGGGATATAGGCGGTTTCTTTTCCACTTCTTACAGATAAATTTGATTAAGAGGAAATTTCTTGATTTTAGGTACAATGTTTCAGAGAGGTTGATGTGTATGAAAGGTTTTCTTGTGATCAGGTGAATCAATGTGAGAAGTTCGTACCATTTAGAAACTTATATTCACAATCTGTATTATAATTGTGAGCAGCAGCTCAAAATTGGTGTTTTGATTTTTAAAATCTATTTGAGTGGACCATGTCGGTATCAGGTGATATGCATCGGACAAGACAAGTTTAAGATATTCTTGCTCGTATGTATCTGAAGCGGCTGTGATAAGAGAATTTTATAGTGGTTTAGACAAACATAAAGGTGCATTTTACGAGTTTTTGCAGAAGGCAGTGCTAGAATTGTAGGCGAGTAAAATACGATTTATCCTGTGGTTGTGGACTTCAGTGGTGACCTGGCTATTTGGAGAAAGTTGGAAAGATGGAACTTGATAAGTTGAACATCATGCCACAGTTATCCTGGTGTGTTGTTAGTTTTTTACATTTCACATTTGGATTTATCTTTGACCCCTTGAAAATAAAAGAGAGAGAACATTTTGACATCATCCCTTTTATTTTGGATAAATTTGTTTTTTCTTCTTGTTGCACCCACAGGGTTTTCAACACAGCTTTTGACATGATTTTGGCCAATTGAAGATTAGCTTTTATGTATTGCAACTAGGTGTCCAAAGTCGTACAAAATAAAGTACACGAAGTGCAATTTTAATCTGAACCAGTACAATGTATCTGAGTTTTTTCCGAAATTGATTGTTGTGGGATGACCTTAATGCTGAACTTACTATAGTGATGCCCAAACAAAAATCATATGAGCATTCAGCTGGGACTCTCTCTAACTTTGTTCTTTTTAGCACAAGATACATCCCTCTGAAAAATTGTCCATACTAAGCTCATCTGTAGCACAAGTCATTCAAAAAGAGTTTAGGATTTCGTCTGAGTGATGACACAGAATAATAAAACTGAAGTTTTCACTTGAAGTTAGTCCCAGAAGGAGGTCTAGGGTAAGAAAGAAAGGGAATTCATGAAAAGAACTTGATAGATTTTTACACACGAGTTGAGAAACTGGGATAATCATGGATAAATTTCTTATATATTTATCTTCATCAATACAGCTATTTGAACGAGAAACTCCTTAATTTTCTCATGGTTTTGCTGGTTTTTTGTACTTTAGCAGTTCTCAAAGGCTTTATGTTAAGCACACAAAAGGTTTGTGCTAAGCTGTCATAAAAGATGCTTACAACTCCAAACTTTGTGATAAGCTGTCATCAAAGTATTTTTGATTTTAGAATGCCAATACGAAATATTTCTCTATCTGAATTATGAACTATTTTGTAATGTTGTAAGCAATTTTTTACATCACATTCTAGGAAATATGTAGACATTGGAGCATTTTGCCAAATGCTAAGAGTAATATCTTGTTGCATCCCTTCTTTTTTACGTTTAATTAAAACAGCAGTGATTAATTTGCCGTGGAAAGAATACATGATTGAACTAATTTTTTTTTCTCAATGACTACTATTAGATGCTAAATCTTTAAAGTGTTGTTCATTATTATTAGGGTGCATGAATAACCTGAACTTTTTATTTTTATTTTTATTCTAGTTCTAGTGTATTATGTTTTTGCATTTAAAACCATGTTACTTGGTTGCTTCTCGTTTGATTTTAAATGAGATATTGATGCATTACTTGTTTCATGATATTTCTTTAATAATAGACAAAGAAATTGCACCAAAAACGATAAATGATGTGAAGCTCATCAATGCCGGAAAAATACTAGAGAACAATCGCACTCTTGCAGAGTCCAGAGTGCCAGTTGGAGAACTCCCAGGTGGTGTAATTACAATGCATGTTGTAGTGCGGCCTCCTGTACATGACAAAAACAATGGTACTGTGTTTCACCTTTCTTTCTTTGGGTTATTATATTGTCGAAAATACTTCTGATCTAGTTTCAATTTGATTTGGTGTTTGTTTGGATCACCAAGTGTGCAAATGTCATCCAACAGGACAAGTTTCAGATTTGATTTTATATATATTACAAAATTATATGCATATATTGAATATTTGAATGTAACATACAGTTATTCAAGTGTAAAGAAACCATTAGAACTTAGCAAACTTCAAGTACACATTAATTTGGTGCATGTCCAACTTTGATGCATATGTTCTTGCATCTCTTTCACTTGGCTGCTTGGGATCTTGATGGCACCACATGGGCACATAAAATAGTTAACTAAGACAGTAATAACATCATGTTGCAACATTTACCTTTTGTGGAAAGGCATCAAGTATCCATGCAATGTTTCCAATTAATATTTCTTGTAGCTCTATATTATGAAAACATTAATACAAAATTTAGTTTAAAGTGTATAATAAGATTGCTGGACAATTGCAAAAAGTAAGATTTGTTTGAGATCATGGGTAAAATAGGAAACTGGCTTTGTTGTCATGAAATGGCCCCTTCAGATGACTTCTCTCTCTGATAACCTGATCAGTTGTCATTGGTTTTGATTGTAATTGGGGTTACTTCCACGAATGATTTTCGGAAGAATGAAGTCAAAAAGTCTAGGAGCTCTTGACAAGTTACTGGGGATTGTTGGTGCTAGAAGCCGAAAGTCGAGTTTCTAATACATTGGAGTTGAATTGTATACTTTAACTTGCGTATGTTATTTTAGTATTGTATTTAGTGCAAAATAAAAAAAAGATATTGTAGAATTTTGGAGGAAATTGTAAATGGGGAGGTTGTGACTATGGTGTCATACTTTCATATGCAATATGTCATGGAAGATCGTCCATCATATTTCATATATGATATATATATCCCACCAGTGTAGCCCCTCCACTGAGGCTTTCTGAATTTCTCACCATGAAGGTTTGAACTCCATCTCGTGGAGTTACTCTAGAAACTCTTCTAAAGAGAGATTTTGGTCACTTGAAGTATTGTAAACGCTGCAATCATGTTACTAAATAATACATCATCTGATCCTCTATTTTACAACTCTTAAAACACTGCACTGTATCACAAATCCTTCACTTTTTTCCAGTTGCCACACACTGCTATCTAAATCCTTGACATGTGGTACATATCTTTGTTTGAATCTTGTTAATTACAAGCCACTTTGGATGGGAATCTGTGAGGATAAATGTTGATTAGGATCCTGTCTTTAGAAGAGCAATTGAGAAGTTATTTATGTTTACCAAATCCTGAATTGCCTTAAAACCATTGTAAGGATTTCTGCAATTAGTCAAAGTGGATAAAAAATTGATACTCGATAAACTGAGTGCATGATGATGAAACCAGTAATAAAAACCATAGTTTGCAATATTGGCCGATACCGATGTGATAACTATAGTTTCAATATCGGCCGATACCGGTATGATATGGCCGATTGCGATACGGTTTGACATCCTTATCCGATACCGTCTGCTGCCGATACCGACATTGGGGGTCTCTTCCCCAATCAATTCGGCAGAGAAAATTGAACGAAAAAGACAAACCAGCAAGGGTGAAAGCATAGTAAAATTGTAAAAACATGTAAATAAAGAAAACTTATTTATTACATATAAGCTAATCAACAAGGTGACTATTATTTCATTCAATTTCAGAACTACTAAGAAAAACATAAATAATACTTAAAATTATGCCTAAATGTATAAAATATTTTTTTTCCTAAATTTTTAATAATTAGTTGTTTTTTGATACCAAGAGATTTTGATATTCCGACCCGAAACCGCCGATACAGATCCCGATACTCATATGAAGGGTCTGATACCGATACTGCGAACGTTGATCAAAACTTAGCAATAACCCTCCAGATATCAGAATCTATGTTTGTAGAGTGGAAAGAGGGGAACAGGCATTATGCAAGCTATTATTAAGATAGGTACCAGTGAGTATCCATGTAAACTCTTAGGGTCATACATTGTTATGCAGCTTGATAGTAAATATGGGTTTCTACAATTATTTCAACTGGAAATCCTTGATGTATCTACCAAAATTACGTACTTCGGTTCCAAGGTGGCAACAAGACATGATCTGTTGACTCAAGTAAAGATGTGTGATGTAAGGTCTAAAAGAGACCTAGATTTCTTTTTAAGGTACTATAAGTTTATAACCACTTCATAATTTTTTTTCTTCTTTCACCTAGCTGAAACTAAAAGTGGACATTGCTGCAGCAGAACAAGTGAAAAGAAAGAAGATTGCTAGTGCGGTGTTCAAGTCCTATATTGTAGCCATGAAGACCTTTTGCATCTGTCATAATATTTCATCTTAAGAAGCTTTCATGCATCTTTAACTTTTGCTCGTGTCCCCTCCCCTTTTCTCAAGTTCTAATTTGATCCCTTTTTTCATCATTGATTGCAACTTGCATGCAAACATACAAGAATATATTTGGGCTACTAAGTTGATAATAATATAATACATTTGAACTATTGAAGGCATTCTAACCTACCATAATATACAACCAAATCTTTGAAGCTATAAAACCATATATCACTCGGTAGTAAAAATACCACTCCAGTAGTACAAACAGCAGTAGCAACATAATTTGTCTTAGATACAGAAATTTCTTTTGATTATTAGCTCTTGCATACATTGTTAATCATCCATGAGTTTAAAATCATATAGTTGACATCTATACTTTAATACATATTATTCATGTGTTTTTTGTTCAATATTCAGCAATTTACTTTGATATAGAAAATTGAATAACCATTCTTGCATACTTTGCTAATCATCTATTTGACTATGAGTCTAAACTGAATGATCAGCGAGGTTGGTTCCCTTTTGCATTCTTACATAATCATTTATGCAATCTGATAGGCAGACATTATTGACATCTGGTGAATCCTCCACATTATTTGTTACTCTCCTTGTGTGTTCAAATATGAAAGATATTGTTTGTTATATGTATCAGTGTGAGTCCTGAAATTCTTTCTTCCTTCTGACATTCTAATATGAATTTGTTCTTCTTTTTCTTTTCTTTCTTTCTTTTTTTTAACAGAGAAGCAGCTAGCAAATACTCCAAAGCAGAACAGATGTGCGTGCATTATTCTCTGACACACCAATGTATAAATTGTCATCTGATGGCACCAATATATAAATCGTCGGATGAATTGGCTATTCTGTGTCTCTCTTTGCAGTAAAAAGATCACTTAAGAGGAAATCCTTGCTTTTCTTACACCATGACCCGGGAGAGAGTTCCTGATGCACGGAGGTCAGTGTCATGCAGTTAGGCCTGTAGGTTCTGAAGAAATTGTCACGACCAAGGGTTTAATTTATCCACGCCCGTCAAGACTGGGGACTGGGAAGTGCACAAGTCATTTTTGTGATTGTTTCAGTGGCTGGTTTGTATAAATGATAGGTTTGGAACAAGAATTAACTGTTGCTGCTTGTTTACACTTTCTATCGATGATTGAGTGATACTTCTTAAAGAGCTGTTCCTATGATTTGAAGTTATTGTCAGTTCTGGTTTAGTTGTTGGTAGAGAAAACCTTTATCATGTAGGCTTTCACACGAGTCAAATTCGTGGATATCAAAGGCCAAACGTTTACTAGTTGCTATCCCTGCATTTGATTGCCCATTAGTTAGTACTTCGCAGAATTTATTAATGACCAGCAATCTGCACTGTAGTCTCCACTAGAGTGGTGGTGCCGACATAAGCAGCTGCAATTTCAGTGGAAGGCACATTATGTGTTGTTTGGTTCAAGTTCTAGAGGCTTGAGAATGAGTTTTTGGTTCCTTATTTATGTTTGAGTCTGGAATTGAAAATTGGGAGTGGATACATGGGCTTCAGATTTTCACATATATGGAAAAGTAAAACCTAGTCGACTCAGGAATATTTTTTCTTTTTTAGGAATATTGGTTGGATGTATTAATTATAACTTTTTGGACGGTAATAATGACTAACTAAATTTAGGTAATTTTAGTATCGTAAAATTAATGAAAATTTAAACTAATTAAGATTCATATTCTGTCTGAAGGAAACATGAGAATGAAAAAATTGAATTTTTTACATATTTAGAAAACGAGGACAATTTGGCTTTCGCTCGAGTTGCTTCAATAGGAGTTACTCAAGGCTCTCATGGTCATGCTGTGTTGCGATACAACACAATTTGCTGCAACTGGAATGATGAAGTTCTCGATACTTCGTCTATTGTTTCATGACTAGCTGCACAGCTTGCAGATTACATATCACTTTCAAATGTGGGTCTGATTGATGTAACCAAATCTGATGCAACCAGACAAGTACCATCCAACGAGACTCACCTGACCACATACTGTTTGAACCTGCCTAATGTGACCGAGTAAGACTTTGATACAGCCGGTTGTATCAAACTTTATGAAAAGAGAGAAATGGTCCACTTGTCATACACCGCTGTATCACTATATCAAAATTTTGATACAGCCGATTGTGTCAAAGTTTTAATCAATGCGACCAAACTGATGATCAAACTGTACCTAACATAACGCAACAACGCTTTTCATAGTTGGCAATGACTGAAGTCTGAACCTAACCGGAGCACACATGGCTCTCGATGTCCCAAATTGATAGGGCTCAAATTCTGATTTTGTGCACGAGTTATATGATGGGGACTCATGCCTAACCTTGACAGGAGCCTAACCGAGTTGGAAAAATATTACTCCAATATTAGGTGTTATTTGCAAATTACTTCATAAATCATCAACAGTTGCAAATGAATTTTATTGGTTTTACTGCGCCAATTTTCTAACGTGTTTACAGCATTGCGAGCTCAAAGTGGCCGTTCCAAATTCAGTAGATGCTCTTGCAAATTACCGGATTTGCTGAATATCACCAATAGGTATCCCAAATTAATTTATATATATAAAAAAAAAACACTGCTTGTGCTGTTCGTGTACCCGTAATAATAATGATCAATTCCGGATTCATGGCACAAATTCTAGACCCGTCTCAATCATCTTTAACCACAACTGGAAACAAATATTGTATTCATTTCTGGTGACATAACGACTTCATTATGTCACGTATCATATTTTGTAGTCTCATTAAGATCCGAAAAACTTTCAAAATTTTGCACATGAAAAAATACTATTATGTACATAGAGGAATACACTTTCCATTCTAGAGGTTTCCTTTTTAGTTATTTGACATTAATAATAATGTATAGAATATTCTTAGGATATAGAATAATTTTTAGCATATTTTCGAGAATAATTTCTGGAATATTTTCATTCCAGAAGGTTCCTGTAAACCCTTGAGGCAATATAAATAGGGGGAAGACTTATTTCCTACTTACGACTGAAAACTTGTAAGCTTTTCTAATATCAATAAATAAGTCTTCAAGTTTCTATCTTACTCCACTATTCTCTATTTTTCTTAGCGATCTAGCTAAGTTCGGTCGGGAAGACTTGCACGGGTCTTCGAGGAGGAAGCTTGTGAGCCTAACTGAGTGTAGTGAAGGAAAAATTACTAAGATCGTGACAAGTGGTATCAGAGCCAGGTTGATCGTAGCCATGTCGACATCCGAGGCTGTCAATGACCAACGTCCCGCATCGCCCAAGAGGAACACCAGAAGGGGCAGAAGCAACGAGCCGATGTTGGAGTCGGCCCTTGGTGATCTGATGTCCCGCTTGGAACTCTTGGAGCATGGCTTGATGGACGTAGAGGAGCAAGTGGAGCAAAATCAAACGGCTTACGAAGAGTTCTCTCATGGGTTGGAGAACGATGTCAACGCCATGACGTTGTTCCGAGAGCAACTTCGCGAGATGCAGGCTGGTTTCGAGGAGGAACGCCAGGCTATGAAGGCGGAGATTGCTGAACTACGTGAAGAACTCAAGACTAAAGCCGTTATTCTTGAGAAAGCCATCGCCAATGGTAGGTCTTCGAGTAGGGAGACGACACCTAAGGGGAAGTACCCAGAGCCAAAATCCTTCAATGGCGCTCGAGATGCAAAGGAAGTGGATAACTTCCTATGGAACATTGAGCGGTACCTTAAGGCGATTCGCATCGAGGACGAAGTCGATAAGACAAATACATTGTCTTTTTATTTCATTGATGATGCTATGCTTTGGTGGCGTCGTAGGTGCATTGAAAATGAGAAGCGTTTGTGCTCAATCGAGACTTGGGAGGATCTCAAGAAGGAGATCAAGTCTCAATTCTACCCGAAGAACGTTGAGTTCGTGACAAGGAGGAGCTTGCGTCAACTCAAGCACACTGGGTCGATCAAGATGTATGTTGCGGAGTTCACTCGTCTCATGCTTGCCATATCCAACATGGACGAAGACGGCCACCTATTCTTCATCCTTGACGGTCTGCAACAGTGGGCGACACAAGAGTTGTAGAGGCAGCATGTCCAAGACCTGAACACGACCATCTCAGCGGCTGAGAAGCTAATGGAGTATCGGTGGAACGATACGTCCAAGCCAAAGACCACCACCAAGGGCAATGGTGGGGGAGAGAAGAAAGGCAACGGAAAGGAGGCCCCGTCAAAGGACAAGCAACATGTGAAACCCCAAACAGAGCGTAAAATAGAATGCTTCGTGTGCGGAGAAAATCACTTCGCCCGCATCTGCAAGAACAAAGGCAAGCGAGTGAACGCGGTTCAAGGCGAGGAGGTCATGTAACTTCCGTATCCTGAAATTCATGCTTAAATGTTGTTATTGGAATTTTTCCATAATTTTTAGTTAATTAAAAACTATTAACACTAATTTTCTAGGACTTTTAAGAATTTATTTTATGTCCAAACTTAACTAAAAATATCCTAAACTTTTATTTTTGGTTCTAAATAGTCAAATATATTTTCTAGAATTTTCCAGATTTTATGATTATTTTTAATATTTATTTTGAGTTATTTAGATTTAAAACGACTTAAATAATGTTTTGATAAAGGCAAATCAAAAACAAATAATATAACAAAAACCATCCAATCAGATTCTGACACATGTCAGCCTATAAATATCTATTCAGCCGCAGGTACATCCCTATTCAGCCGCAGGTACATCCCTATATATATATTATTATAACCCTAATTATCCCATTATTTTAGAGAGAGAGATTTTGGAAAATTGTCATCTAGGGTTCCTTCATCTTTCACAAGCCATTGCGCATAGCTCCGGAGCCAAACGAGGCCTAATTTTTTTGTGTTAGAACGATATTGAGGTTAGCTTTCTGATTATATAAATTATTTTACGAAATTATGAGTATTAAATTCTGGAAAATTCGTAGAGCACAACATGTCCGAAAATAGACGTGTTTCAATGTTTTCATGATTTCGGGAGAACCAGGGATCAGAATCATGAACCGTTTAAAGTTTCGGAAAGCTAATATCGAGATCATTGACATATATTTTTCCCAGAATTTAATTCAAAGTATTTATATACTGTTAATTCTGTAGAACTTCTAGGTTAGAATTTAACCATCGGTGCACAATACAAAATTTGTATGTGCCATAATTCCCAAACGAATTTGAATTCGGATGAGCCATAAATTCCAGCATATTTTTGATGATGAAATCTATAGGAAATCATGCATGAAATTCAAGTTTGTGTCAGTTGACTTATCGGTCCATAGATCGCCTCGATTTGCGTGCCATGAGTCCCGAGTCGATATAAATTTAGTTTCTTTTGGGCAAAATTAGGTTTTGACATAAAAATCAGAATAATAAGATTAAAATAAGATTTTAGAGTAATTATTCCAGAATGAAATAAATTAAAATAAATTATATTTTGACATGGTAAAATTGTAATACATAGGTTGTTTGGACTGTGACTTGGACTCTGATTCATACCAGCAAAGGACCACAGGCGAGTACATTCTCTGATAGTTTCTTATTTATGATATCCTCTATGTTCATTGTATTTAGTGTAAATATCCATATTTCTTGACACGATGGTTACACGGATTGGTATATCCGGATCTCGTCATGAGATGTTATTCCTTGTATATGGTGTATCGTGTACAAGTCTTGTTTCATTGGTTATCTTGTGCATGTACAGACACTGATTCTCGAGGAGACTTGCTACCTTCTTAGAGAATCCCGTGCCATAGCGTACCATGGTTGGATCTACTATACCAGTCGGGGGTGGGGAGTATTTTAGTGTAGATATGTGATCATACCCTTCATGTACAAGTCTTGTTCTTATGTTAGTGTTGGTCATACACCGCACGTATGACTAGCCAGGCCCGTACTCGTGTACAAGTTCCCAAGCCGATCACATGTTAAAGCTAGTACTCACACACTTAGTCATAGTATTCTTCTTCATTGACATATTGTTCCTTCCCGCATTTATTTACAGTATTTCCACTATTTCTTTTAGTGTATATCTCTCGTACATGTATATACATCTTGTATATTTCCATCTATTTACTGCTACATAGTTTATATTATTGATGTAGAACTGCTGTTAGAGATGTACTTTGCTCCATCCTGACTGAAAATATTTTTCCAGACTACGCCTTAGAGGACGGGTGTCCGACATTTTATGGACCACAGGGAGAGTAGCTGCTGACTTGGACCTTGTAGCCAGGTGTGATTCCGGGAGGTCTAGCCGGGATCAATAGTTATTTAGTTAGTTTCTATTAGCAGTTTATGGTACCGAATTTGTCTCCGGCATACTTTGTTGAGACTTGGATATTATTGTTGAGTTATATTATTCTATTTAGACTTGTGTTACAATTTGGTTTATTTATTTCTTTGATATCTTATCGTGCTTTAGCTATGTGATTGAGTATTGTTCATATGATATTGTGCTATCTGTGACTCCTTATGGAGTTGGATGCTCGTGTGAGAATGATTAGATAGCATTGTGACCTAGACAGCGTTCTACCGTCGATGTTGCGGCATAGGCTGGATGTACCCACGCACTCGTGCCCCTATACCGGGTGCGGGTCGTGATACGTTTTTAGTGGTGGCCCACGCAGGTCAGACTTCGCAAGTTGTGCGATGTCGTGGTAGTGCGACAACTTAGTTGTACTACTGTGTGCCTGCGATAGGATCTAGGATATAACATACTAGGATGAGAGCGGATACTCAATCACAAATAGGAATATTTCTAATCTATTATCTTGTTGTCCTTATTTTCCTTCTGAATGTTGCTTCCTTAGAATTTTACTGTCCTCCCTTGATAATATCACATCTATTGCCTTGATTGATTCCTTAGTACCGTAGCTTGTATTCGTGATTTTCTTATTAGAATGTAGTTAATAGTATACCCTGACAGAGACTGCAATACCATGACAAAAGTGACCATAACCATACATGTTTTCCTTAGATTGTATGCTGTATGATTGTAGGTAGAATTCTCTTAGACTTTGATTGTTGAGGATTTAACTGTAGTAAAGATTAACGAAGAGGTTATGACTTGACAAAGAGAGACAAGGTGCCTTAAATTTTGAGGATAAACATTAATGTAAATAAAAAGTTGAGAATTTAATATAGAAGAATTGACGATTTTGTTAAATCTTAGATTTTTATGAAGATTATGAAATGATTGAATTTATTATTGAATTTTGAGGAGTTTAAGAAGGCTATCAATATATTTATTGGACTGCAAGTTATGAACTTATATTTTGAATATTGTGTTGGAGGTTTCATAAGTATTATATCGTTGAGTATTGTGAAAAAAAAAATCGAGGAATAAGAATACAAATGGATTAGTATTGAATTCAAATTTTGGGATGAGATTCAATTTTATAATATGCATTAATTGGGTTTAAATTAGAGGAGTAAGATCATTAATGGATTAGTGTTTGAATTCAAATTTTGTGATGCAATTTTTAAATTTTATAAATATGCATTGATTGGATTTCAATTAGAGGATTGAATATTAAATTCTTGTATTTCGTTATTAACTTAAAATTTTGGAGGAGATTGTGATAAGAATGGAATTTGATTTTATATTTGAAGATTTTTAGGGATATGATATTTATAGAATTTTCAGAAATATTGTGAAGTAACAATATGGATTAGTTCATGATTATATGATTTGATAATTTTAATTTTGATGGTAATAAATAAAATAATTGAGGATTTTAAATTTCGAGGACGAAATTTTTTAAGATAGGTAGACTTGTAACCTCCGTATCCTAAAATTCATGCTTAAATGTTGTTATTAGGTTGATTTGGGACTATTGTGATTTTTCTATCATTTTTAGTTAATTAAAAACTATTAACACTAATTTTCTAGGACTTTTAATAATTTATTTTATGTTCAAAATTAACTAAAAATATTCTAAACTTTTATTTTAGGTTCTAAATAGTCAAATATATTTTCTAGAATTTTCTGGAAATTTTCTGAGTATTTTTAGTATTTATTGGGAGTTATTTAGACTAATAACTAATTTTTAGGACTTGTAGAATTTATTGTGCAATCATAATAATATAGAATGGACCCACATTATTTTTTAGGGTTTATAATATTATTATATATTTTCTAAAATTATTTCAGAATTTTTGGAATAATTTTAGTATTTATTTTTAGTTAAATGGGTAAAACTAATGTTTAGAGCTTCTCCTAATTATAGTAGAAAAAATATAAATATAAAATTATACCAAATATTTTTTTAAGGTTTTTCGGTTCAAAATATATTTTCTGTAATTTTTCCAGATTTTTATGATTATTTTTAATATTTATTTTGAGTTATTTAGATTTAAAACGACTTAAATAATATTTTGATAAAGGCAAATAAAAAATAAATAATATAACAAAAACCATCCAATCATATTCTGACACGTGTCAGCCTATAAATATCTATTCAGCCGCAGGTACATCCCTATTCAGCCGCAGGTACATCCCTATATATATATATATATATTATTATAACTCTAATTATCCCATTATTTTAGAGAGAGAGATTTTGGAGAATTGCCATATAGGGTTCCTTCATCTTCCACAAGTCATTTCGCATAGCTCCGGACTCCAAACGAGGGCTAGTTTTTTGTGTTAGAACGATATTGAGGTTAGCTTTCTTATTATATAATTTTTTTTACGAAATTATGAGTATTAAATTCTGGAAAATTCGTAGAGTACAGCATATCCGAAAATAGACATGTTTTAATGTTTTCACGATTCCGGGAGAACCAGGGATCAGAATCATGAACCGTTTAAAGTTTCGGAAAGCTAATATCGAGATCATTGACATATATTTTTCCCAGAATTTAATTCGAAGTATTTATATACTGTTAATTCTATAGAACTTTTAGGTTAGAATTTAACCATCGGTGCACAATACAAAATTTGTATGTGCCATAATTCCCAAACGAATTTGAATTCGGACGAGCCATAAATTCCAGCATATTTTTGATGATGAAATCTACAGGAAGTATGAATTCGGACGAGCCATAAATTCCAGCATATTTTTGAATGATTAGATAGCATTGTGACCTAGACAGCGTTCTACCGCCGATGTTGCGGCGTAGGCTGGACGTACCCACGCACTCGTGCCCCTATACCGGGTGCGGGTCGTGACAGGTCGAAGATGAAGGACCAATGATGGGGGCTCATATGAGAGCCTTACGCTTGCTCAATACCTTGAAGAGCAAGCCCGTCTTGACCAAAGCCCCGAATCGAGAACTTATGTACGTGGACGTGAAGATCAACGACCAGAGTACGAGGGCAATGGTTGACACGGGGGAAACACACAACTTCATCTCGGAAGCGGAGGTCCAGTGCTTGGGTCTGGTGCTAGAGAAGAACTCAAGCAAGATGAAGGCGGTCAACTCAGCGGCTTGCCCCATGTCGGGGGTGGAGAGTATTTTAGTGTAGATATGTGATCATACCCTTCATGTACAAGTCTTGTTCTCATGTTAGTGTTGGTCATACACCGCACGTATGACTAGCCAGGCCCGTACTCGTGTACAAGTTTCCAAGCCGATCACATGTTAAAGCTAGTACTCACACACTTAGTCATAGTATTCTTCTTCATTGACATATTGTTCCTTCCTGCATTTATTTACAGTATTTTCAGTATTTTCTTTATTGTATATCTCTCGTACAAGTATATGCATCTTGTATATTTCTATCTATTTACTGCTACATAGTTTATATCACTGATGTAGAACTGTTGTTAGAGATGTACTTTGCTCCATCATGACTAGAAATATTTTTTCATACTACGTCTTAGAGGACGGGTGTCCGACATTTTATGGACCACAGGGAGAGTAGCTGCTGACTTGGACCTTGTAGCCAGGTGTGATTCCGGGAGGTCTAGCCGGGATCAATAGTTATTTAGTTAGTTTTTATTAGCAGTTTATGGTACCGGATTTGTCTCTGGCATACTTTGTTGAGACTTGGATATTATTGTTGAGTTAGATTATTCTATTTAGACTTGTGTTGCAATTTGGTTTATTTATTTCTTTGATATCTTATCGTGCTTTAGCTATGTGATTGAGTATTGTTCATATGATATTGTGCTATCTGTGACTCCTTATGGAGTTGGATGCTCGTGTGAGAATGATTAGATAGCATTGTGACCTAGACAGCGTTCTACCGCCGATGTTGCGGCGTAGGCTGGACGTACCCACGCACTCGTGCCCCTATACCGGGTGCGGGTTGTGACAGGTCGAAGATGAAGGACCAATGATGGGGGCTCATATGAGAGCCTTACGCTTGCTCAATACCTTGAAGAGCAAGCCCGTCTTGACCAAAGCCCCGAATCGAGAACTTATGTACGTGGACGTGAAGATCAACGACCAGAGTACGAGGGCAATGGTTGACACGGGGGAAACACACAACTTCGTCTCGGAAGCGGAGGTCCAGTGCTTGGGTCTGGTGCTAGAGAAGAACTCAAGCAAGATGAAGGCGGTCAACTCAGCGGCTTGCCCCATGAAGGGGGTGGCCAAGGGTGTAAAGATTGAGGTAGGAGAATGGACGGGAGTCAACAGTCTCATGGTCGCACCTCTCGATGACTTCAAGATAATCCTAGGGATGGACTCTCTGACTTCGACAAAAGCAGTTCCAATGCCACACTTGGGAGTCGTCGGGATCATGGAGGAGGGCTCACCGTACATGGTGAATATTGCACGAGACGAGTCCTCAAAGGGGAAAGCTCTCTCCGCCATCCCACTCAAGAAGGGTGTGAAGCACGGAGAGATGACATACCCAGCGGTGCTCAAGATAGAGGAGGCGCCCGTGCATGGGGATCTTTCGCCTGAGATCAGCAAAGTCCTCATGGAGTTTGGGGATTTTATGCCGCAAGAGCTTCCGAAGAGGCTACCTCCACGGAGGGAGGTGGATGACGCCATCGAGTTAGAGTCGGGCACAAAATTGCCCGCGATGGCCCCATACCGCATGGTCCCGCCAGAGCTCGAGGAGTTGAAGAAGCAACTGAAGGAGCTGATCGATGTTAGATTCATTAGGCCATCTAAGGCCCCATTCGGCGCACCAGTGCTATTTCAGAAGAAGAATGATGGAAGCCTTTATTTGTGCATTGACTATCATGCACATAACAAGGTGACCGTTGTCACGCCCCGCTCCCAGAGTACTGAAAAAATATGTGTACTGACATGGCCAATCGCACCTTGCAGAATACCGAAGTAAGCCGCAATGTGTTAAGGTTGTCATAAAGACAGATGGGTGAACTCTAGCATGTTATGACGTTAGTATTAAGGCCGACAAATCCTATTATCTCAATCCAACAACACAAGTACAAGAGTAAATCATACATGGAAGTAAAAAGGTATCCCAAATTACATGTCACATATGATCATGAAACTAGTAAATACAAAATGTTGCACTAGCAGAGTTTAATAATACATGATCAAATATACCAGCCATGGTCTAATATATATGTCATGTTGACCGTAGTCTCAAAAATATAATGAGCTAACTCTGCTCCTTGCTAAACACCACAAAATAAAGTAATCAAGACTAGGGGTTGAAGAAGGAAACCCACTCGCGAGCCTCGGCGAGTACGAGCCATCTTGCTGGAAGCGCGGTGGATCCAGGTTCTCTTCGGGGTAACCTGGCCATGCAAAGCCAGTGGGGTCAGAACCCCAAGCAACAAGTACCACAAAGGAGCTCGAGGTGATAGACCAAACATATCACATCATAAGCAGAAAGAGACATATAAGAAATAAATGCAGATCGAGACTTGTACGGTACCAACGTACTTGTCTCAAAAATAATACTGGAAGAACTGATAATAAGTGCAGAAATGAAAGTAAGGCAACGAGTGGCAAGAGAGCATAGGAACTACTCTGGATCGGGACCACAACCCTTAAACGAAACAAGGACCGGGGTTGCAGACCTTCACCCGAGCAGAACTTAGCACCCTAACCACGCGCCGGGAGAAAATAAAACTAGAAGAACGAGCTATAATAAAAGTAATATCATTCATTGGACGACCAAACAACTTTACGGCTTGTTAGGATTAACTAGCTAGGGTTGTCACAGACATTAATTCTAAATGCATGTTTTAAGAATATTGCTACCACCGATACTGCAGTTAATCCGGATGGCCAAGGGTACGCTTGTCTAGTAAATTTAAATGCACATTGAACCATACAACAACATAACTTATTACTAGTCACAAACAGAAATTGAACTCAAAAGCATAAACTTGAACTTGTAATCATAAACTTGCTTTACCAACATAAACTTGTATATAAACTTGTCTTGTAAGTGTCGTAGCACGCGTAAACTTGGTCAGTATTGCCTAGCAGGGTTGTCCATTCCGCATGGGGCCCTTAGGGATCAGGGTAGCCGGTAGCACAATATTCTTTCCTCCCAATATTCTAGATAAATCTTATCTTGTTTAATAATTATTAAATTATTTCAAGTTCTCGAGTCGTGGACAGTTAAGAACTCCCAAAATGATGAGTCACGAGTATGAGCTTTTCATGAGTTATCGTATTCGCGACACGCGATACACCGGACAATACTCACACTTGATTGCCCGATGCCAAATGCAATAGATTTTTATACACAAATATTTCCACGGTGTTGTGAGGATGGTAAACTTGTACATAAACTTATCTTGTGAACTCATATGCAAACCTTGTTTGGTATCTTAAACTTGCATCGACATAAAGAAGCACACAACAATAATCACTAAAGGACTTACTAAAAGAACATAAAAATATGGAACAAAAAATGCACACAAATTTTTTTGGCCGCATGGACTCACTGGTCGCATGCACTCTCTGGCCGCATTCACCCACTGGCCGCATGGACTCTCTGGTCGCATGCACCCACCGACCGCATGGACTCACTAGACGCATGCACCCACTGGCCCGCATGGACTCTCTGGACGCGTGCACCTACTGGTCGCATTGACTCTCTGGCCGCATGGACTTAGCGAATTTTTCATTCGTTCAGCAAGTGAAAACACAAAGTGTTCAAGGACACTTGTGTAAATAAGCAGTCATGCGTCCAACAAGATGGACACATGCTGTCAGCATACGGCAAGAGTTCAGGAAGCATGGCCCTCTCGGGCCGCATGGCACTCTCAGCCGCATGGCTCATTTGCCGCATGAAGACTTCGTCTTCTCCAATCAGCAGGTTCAGCCATGGCCGAAAGTTTAAAAAACCGAAAATTTGTTTTCTTCATAAAAACTTTATTTTAAATCCAAATCAAGTGAAACAAAAGCAAAATTGCACGAAATGAAATGCTCTAACATAAGGAACCACTAGTTTTTGAAAAAAAAGGTTTTTATAGTTCAAAACCAAGAAAAACTCATGGAACCCATAAAAATCATAAACTTAAAACTCAGATCTATAAAAAACTATACATCAAAATAAAAAACTCCTAGAACTAAACATGATCATCAACTCAAGGAGAAAATTTTATATCAAATATATTTTTAAAATAATATATATATATATAAAATATAAAAAATTATGACTTCACCATTGAGCAAGATGTACTTGCCTTGGGTGGCTCCTAGCCTTCACCTCTCACGGTCAAAGTCGCAGCAACTTTCCCTTAGGGTTAGGGTTAGAGGGAGCTTGAGGGAGAGGGGGAAGAAGGAAATAAAAATGAAGAAGAAAGAGAGGAGAGAGAAAAACTCATATATATTAAGAGAGGAGAGAAAGAAGGTTTAGTCATGGGTTCACCCAAAATGAACTGACCAAGGGTCCATTCTACATGCGGGTCCTAAACCGGGTCTATGGTAATGCCAATGGATATTCTACTGGTCTCGGGTAGTCTCTCTCAACAACAACAAAATAAAATAATAAATAAAATGACAGAAACCAACACTGAGAAAATACAGCAGGAATACATTATCATAAAAAATTAAATTCTAAAAATTCAAGAAATACCAAATCTGGAATTGGGTGTGACAACCGTAAAAAACAAATACCCTATCCCGTTGGTGGCAGACTTGTTCGATCAGTTGGGAGGTGCGAGGTACTTCTCCAAGCTGGATCTGCGCTCGGGATATTATCAGGTACGAATAGCTGAAGGAGATGAGTCTAAGACCGCATGCGTCACGAGGTATGGAGTTTATGAATTTTTAGTTATGCCTTTTGGTCTAACAAATGCTCCTGCGATATTTTGCACTTTGATGAACAAGCTCTTCCACCCTTTTCTCGATCGGTTCATCGTGGTGTATCTCGACGATATAGTCGTATAATCAAACACGATGGAGGAGCACATCGAGCACTTGAAGGCAGTTTTTCAAGTGCTAAGGGAGAACCAACTCTTCGTCAAGCAAAAGAAATATTTCTTTGCCCAAGAAGAGGTGCCTTTCTTGGGGCATTGGATCGGACGCGGCAAGATACGGATGGACAAGACGAAGGTCCAGGCCATACGATAGTGAGAGGCTCACACCAGAACGACAGAGCTGCGATCATTCTTAGGCCTGGCAAACTACTATCGGTGGTTCATCCGAGGATACTTCGTCACAGCCGTACCACTGACAGAGCTGTTGCAGAAGGATCGCGCATGGAGATGGATGTCCAAATACAAGGAGGCATTTGATGCACTAAAGAGGGCATTGACGGAGGAACCAGTCTTAACATTGCCGGACTACTCCAAGTCGTTCGAGGTGCATACTGACGCATCTGATTTCTCCATTGGAGGGGTGTTGGCACAAGAAGGGCACCCCGTTGCATTCGAGAGCCGCAAGTTGAATGAGACAAAGCGACACTACACTGTGGAAGAAAAGGAGATGACCGCAGTGGTATATTGCTTGCGGACGTGACGTCACTATCTCCTTGGCACCAAGTTCGTAGTGATGATAGACAATGTCGCCACGACCTACTTCCAGACGCAGAAGAATTTGTCCCCCAAGCAAGCGAGATAACAAGTCTTCTTGGCCGAGTTTGACATGGAGCTGCGATACAAGCCGGACATGGAGAACCATGTGGCTGATGCACTCAGCAGGAAGGCCGAGTTAGCAACGGTGTGCTTGCTCAAGGGTGACATACTTGACAGTGTCAAGATGGGTATGGCCGAGGACCCATTGACACAGACTTTGATAAAGCTTGCTCGAGAAGGTAAGACGTGAAGGTTTTGGCTAAAGGACGGGCTGCTCTACACAAAGGGCGACAAGGTAGTTGTGCCTAAATGGGGTGGCTTGCGAATGCAGCTATCCAAGGAATGCCATGACACCAAGTGGGCTGGACATCCTGGTCAGAAGAAGACATTGGCATTATTGGAGGCAGCCTATTATTGGCCTCACATGCGTGAGGATGCGTAGGACTACATGCGCACTTGTCTTGTGTGCCAGCAAGACAAGGTGGACCATCAGCGACCCGGGGGCCTGCTTGAGCCTCTTCGTGTGCCGAGTCAGACATGGGAGAGCATCTCAATAGACTTCATCTCTGTCTTGCCTAAGGCAGGGACACTTGGGTCTATCCTTGTAATGGTAGACCGATTCTCCAAGTACGAGACCTTCATAGTTGCACCAACGGACTGCATTACAGAGGAGGTCGCACGGTTGTTCATTTTCCATGTGGTAAAGTTTTGGGGCATCCCGAAAAGCATTATTAGCGATCGAGACCTCCGCTTCACGTGAAAGTTTTGGACGGAGGTGTTCAAGGTCCTTGGTTCGGACCTACACTTCTTAACTAGTTTTCACCCGTAGACGGACGGACAGATGGAGCGGGTCAATTACCTACTCGATGAGTACTTAAGGGACTTTGTGAGTGCTAACCAACGGGATTGGGTGCATCACTTGGACATCGTCCAGTTCTTCTACAATCTCCAAAGGAGCGAGTCCTCCCACAGTAGCCCGTTTGAGTTAATAATGGGTCGACAATCGCTCGTCCCGCATACGCTGCGTACGGGGACGTCGGGAAAAAGCCCTGCGGCTCACCAGTTTGCCTCAGACTTTAGGGAGAAGGCGGATATTGCTAAGTCATTTCTGGAGAAAGTCACACACAAGATGAAAAAATGGGCCGATGCCAAGAGAGGGCCTGTTGAGTACAAGAAAAGAGACTTGGTGATGGTCAAGCTTCAACCGCAGCAGTTCAAGGTGTTCCGCAAGGTGCACAAGGTATTGATTCACAAGTATGAAAGCCCCTTCCCCGTCCTTAAGAAGGTAGGCAAAGTTGCCAACAAGCTCGAGCTCCCCGTCAAGCTGAAGATACATCATGTCATTCATGCAAGCTGCCTCAAGCCTTATCATGCAGACTTGGAGGACCCTCAGCGAGGAGTTTCAAAGCGGCCCACGGTGACCATGACTACGTCATTCGACAAAGAAGTGGACTTCATGCTTAACTCAAGGACCACTCGCTGACAAGTTGTTTCCCCATATGTGGAGTATCTCAACAAGTGGAAAGGAATGTCGCACGACAAATCCAGCTGGGAACGCGCTGACACGTTGTATTAGTTCGAGGACTAGATCCAAGCGTTCCTCAGCGGACGTGTGTGACGGGAACGTTAACACATTAGGTGGGGGAGAATATCACGCACCATATTTTGTGGCCCCACCAAGATCCGGGAAGCTTCCAGAATTCTGCACATGGAGGAATACACTTTCCATTCTAGAGTCTTCCTTTTTAGTTATTTGGCATTTATAATAATATATGGAATATTCTTAGGATATACAATAATTCCTAGCATATTTTCGAGAATAATTCCTAGAATATTCCCATTACAGAAGGTTCCTGTAAGCCCTTGAGGTAATATAAATAGGGGAGAGACTCATTTGCTCCTCACCACTGAAAACTTGTAAGCTTTTCTAATATTAATAAAGAAGTCTTCAAGTTTCTATTTTGCTCCACTATTCTCTATTTTTCTTAGCGATCTAGCTAAGTTCGGTCGAAAAGGCTTGCATGAGTTTTCGAGGAGGAAGCTTGTGCGCCGCACGGGTCATAGTGAAGAAAAAATTACTAAGACCATGACAAGAGGCGAATATTGCTAAGGCATTTCTGGAGAAAGCCGCACACAAGATGAAAAATTAGGTTGAAGCCAAGCGAAGGCATGTTGAGTACAAAGAAGGGGACTTGGTGATGGTCAAGCTTTAACCGCAAAAGTTCAAGGTGTTCCACAAGGTGTACAAGGGACTGATTCACAAGTATGAAGGCCCTTTCCCCGTCCTTAAGAAGGTAGGCAAAGTTGCTACAAGCTCGAGCTCCCCGTCAAGCTGAAGATCCACCCCGTCTTCAATGCAAGCTATCTCAAGCCTTATCATGCAGACTTGGAGGACCCTCAGCGAGGAGTTTCAAAGTGGCCCATGGCGACCATGACTACGTCGTTCGACAAAGAAGTGGACGTCGTGCTTGACTCAAGGTCCACTCGCCGATGAGGTATTTTCCCATATGTGGAGTATCTCATCAAGTAGAAAGGAATGCCGTACGGCGAATCCAGCTGGGAACACGCTGACACCTTGTATCAGTTTGAGGACCAGATCCAAGCATTCCTTAGTGGACGTGTGTGATGGGGACGTCAACACATTATGTGGGGAAGAATGTCACGCACCATAATTTGTGGCCCCACCAAGATCCGAAAAGCTTCCAGAATTCTACACATGGAGGAATACAATTATGCACAAGGAGGAATATACTTTACATTCTAGAGGCTTCATTTTTAGTTATTTGGTGTGAATAATAATGTATGAAATATTCTTAGGATATAGAATAATTTCTAGCATATTTTCGAGAATAATTCCTGGAATATTCTCAATCCAGAAGGTTCCTGTAAGCCCTTGAGGCAATATAAATAGGGGAAGACTCATTTGCTCCTCACTACTAAAAACTTGTAAGCTTTTCTAATATCAATAAAGAAGTCTTCAAGTTTCTATCTTGCTCCACTATTCTCTAATTTTCTTTGCGATCTAGCTATGTTCGGTCGGGAAGGCTTGCACGGATCTTTGAGGAGGAAGCTTGTGCGCCGCACGGGTCGTAGTGAAGGAAAAATCACTAAGATCGTGACAATTACCTTATATGTTGTCACATACCGATCTCCCGCAGGATCGATTATCCTCGCTGGACGTAAGATCACTACGCCAACGCTCCCATAAAAAATCGTCCCCATCAAAGCGTGATATCGTACAAGCCTGGGATTGCGCTTGTACACGGCAAGAAGATAAAATAATCTTTGGTATATCTCAGAAACAACAACATTACAGCAGAAGAAATCAGACAATTTGAAGTCACACAAGAAAGTATCTCTTTATTAATATTGAATGGATTACAAAGCTCTCAAATGCCAACTTGAAGTACATGCCATCTAGTCTTACAATGAACTTTTCCAATCGGCTTACAACATAACTGGTTCAACTCTTGTCCTATTCCATACATTATGCCCTGTATAGCAAAAATTATCATCTCCAGGAGAAGAGCTTCTGCACCCCCATCAGTTCTACGATGCCTCAAGACTTGTCAAGCTGTGTCCACGTACCTGTGAACCTGAAATATTTTCCACATACGTGGGTCAGAACTCCACACGTACTGGCGAGAGGGCTGACCCCACTCTCCTAAAATTAACACTAAGTAATCATGTGATAGGAACATTATTAAGTGTGACCTTGATCTGTTGCCTTAGGGTCAATTACAGTTCATAGTGACAAGAATGTAAAGCTGTCATGTCGATCATATAAAACAGACATATTGATCATATTAGATTGGAAACATAAAACATACTGTTATTCATGATCAATATAAAAAGTAAAGCATACAAGTTATCACCCTTTGGTGATTCTTACCCACAGTCGTTTAGCCATTCCTGTAAAATGAGCAATAACTTATTCTGCCTGCATAAGATATTGTCAGCATGTACACTGTCTACATGAAGGTCACTTACTTCGCATCAACTTGGACTAGAGAGGTTAGACGGCTCCCCTCCCCGTTGGGTAGCGATCCTACTTGGAGGTTTCTGAATCACAGTGCAACTAGCACATGCTCTTATTCTCCCCAAGGACAAACGGGTCCGTGGCCCCCGGATTGCCGTTCGAGGAATATACCTTGTACATAGGTTGTCCAGGACCATGCAAAACATATACTGTGGTGGCCCATACAGGTCTTCGACTAAATTGTTCGGTTTCAACTTAGAGACCGAACAGGCCTGCAATAAGAATAGGATAAGTTCTAGGATCTCATCCACTTGCTTGAAACGTTCTTGATATCCATATCGAATTCGAATTAATTTCTCGACTTTCATCCTGCCTTGATTCCTGTGCGCCTCTTATTGTTTATTTTGGTTGCAGGGTTATGGATTCACGAGCAAACGACGAGACTCCCATAACGTCACCACGAGATGCTGAGGTAACCAACGAAGATGAAGTAACACCAGTGGATAGAGGACAGTCAGCTCAACAACATGCCTCGAGAATCCAGCAGGAAGACATTCCACCAACGACGCCATTTACTCCACCAATGCCCGTAATTCCGCCAGGGCAGGCCATGGACGGACAGCAGATGTTTCAAATGATCTATACAATAATGCAAGTTCAACAAGAGGCTTTGAGTCGCAGCCTAGTAACTGCACTAGAGCAGGCAGATCTACCAGCTCGACGGCCAACGACGGGCTCTATCACTGACTTCCGCCAACTGAAACCCCGCACTTTTTCCGGCAAGGAAGAGCCCACTGAAGTTCATGAGTGGCTCACCAACACTCAACATCAACTAGAAGCAGCTGAGCTTCCAAAAGAACGTTGGATGACTGCCGTCAGAATGCAGTTGACGGACAATGCACATCACTGGTGGCTATCTGAGGAAACACGGCTCGGACCAGACCGAGTCACTTGGGAAGAGTTCTCTAGACTCTTTCAGGAGATGTACATTCCAGCTATCGCTCGATCAGAACTTCGGGACAAGTTCAATCACCTCACTCAGGATGCTAAGACGGTGGAAGAGTACAACGCTGAGTTCATTCGTCTAAGTCGCTTCGCCCCAACATTGATCCCGACAGAAGAAGAGAAGGCTGAGAAATTCTTCGACGGACTAAACATTGAGCTACAGAAACTAATTGGATCCGTTGCACCTACTTCGTACTCGGACGTCCTTGCTGCAGCACGACGCATGGAGCGCGTCATCAGGAGAGAGACCAGTCTGAAACGACCATCTACATCAGCACCAGCCGGAACACCACAAGAAGAAGTTGCAAAAAGACCTCACATACACCAGCCACCAGAAGCATCTTCACAGGCAATACCTGTATGTCCATATTATCGCAAGCGAGGCCATACTGAGGACGAGTGCAGACGAAAGAAGAGATTATGCATAGTTTGCAGATCCAGTCAGCATTTATTAAAGGAATGCCCTGAGCGTCGAGACATAGAACCAATGGTTAACCAGCAAGCGTTACCAATACCAAGGCCAGCCTATACAGCATTGGGAGCACCGCAAACGGAAGTTCAAGAAGCCCTACCACCAGCTCCAGGAGGGTATCAGCCGAGGCCACCCTTGATACCCCAGGAACTACTCTTCCAGCAGGCTCAGCAGCAGAAGAATCGACTGCAAGAACGCGAGCAAGCCCTGACGATGACCGTGGAGAACGCGCAGACTCGTGGAGTAGCTAATGCGCGTAAGTGATTTGTAGTTATCCGTTTCTAGTTAGCTCGTGCCTATTGGTTCGTGACTTCAGCCCCAACCTAGTAATTTGCAACTTGTTAATAACAACCTGGTTTTCCTAAAAGTTGTAGTTTTTTTGCTTTAACTAGATTTTCTCTGGAAAGTGCATAACTTTCATTTTAGGGAAACGGTATTTCCCTAAGTGTCTTGTGATGTGTTTCGAACGATACTTGCAACCGTGTCATATCTGCTGACCGGTTATTCTGTAATTGCGAGGACGCAATCCTCTTAAGGGGGGTAGATTGTAAACCCCCTGATTTTTCAAAAATTTTAAATTTGGACTTTTCACAATTTTCTGGAATTTTCTGGGATTTTTCTGTAATTAAAATCAGGGTTTTAAATATTAAATGATTTTTAATAGATAATAAATGATATTAAAATATTATGAAAATAATATTTTTGGGTGTAAAATAAAAAACTGGACTTAGGGTAATTTTTCTGGAATTTATCGGACCCCAGACCTATTTTAAAACACCTAAAAACTAATTATTATTTATTTATTTATTTATTTATTAAATTATTTATTTATTTTCTTTTAACCCTAAAACCCAACTGGACCCAGCCCACCGGGCCCAGCCCTAACCAAGCCCGACCCAAACCCTAAGCCCCCCAGAGCCCGGCCCGGCCCATTGGGCCCAAACCCGGCCCAGCCCCCGGCCTAGCGGGTCGGCCAGACCCGAACCGTCGCCCGACCCGACCCGGCTGACTTTCCCCTCCCCCACGATCTGCCCTAGCCCCGAGTCTCCCGGCGGAGCCGCCGCCTCCGGCCCGCTCCGCCCGCGCCTCACCCCACGACCCCCGCGGCTCCGTCTTCTCCGCCACCTCCTCCGCCTAGCCGGCCTCCCCCAGCCCTATAAATCCCTAGGCTCTCCCCTCTCCGGCTCCCCTCCACGCCGCGTCCACCGCCAGAGCCACCACGACGCCGCCCCGCCCGGCCGTCCGCCCTGCCCGCAGCTCCCTCTCCCCCGTCCTCCTCCTTCCTCCCCTCCTCTTCGTCTCCACCGGCGACGAACAGCAGCAGCACAGCAGCAGCGACGGCCGCCTCCGGCCGCCCCCCGCGCCGCCAGCGCCGCCCACGACCGCCCTAGCCCCGGCCGAGCCTTCCCCCACTGCCTCCAGCCTCTCTCCGGCGGTCCTCCGGCCGCCGCAGCACCCCTAACCCTAACCCTAACCCTAGCTCGTGTCAGCCGGACACGGCTTGGACACAGGACACAGTGTCCTGTGTCGTGTCGGACACGGTGAAACCCGGTTTCCGAGGATCCTGTTCAGGTACTCATATCTTCTTGCTCGTAGCTCTGATTTTGATTCCGTAAATTGCGTTACGAAGCCTGTATGACCCTCTCGGTGCCCGGATAAACCGCTCGGGGCATCGCGTCCTGTGGTGATCGCACACCGCGATCCAAAAACAGGAAAAACTACGCCCTGTTTCACCCCGAAACTGAGTACGCCCCGCCAAACGGGACAACTTGGTCGCGCACGGTCTTCACAGATACATGCGCATCGTCGATACGGACGTGTAGGATTTCGCAGAAGTCGATTCGGGTGTACGTGCACACCGGGATCAACGCGTATCCGCGGACATCGCCCCGTATCCGACTTTTCTGCATTTTACCCTAACTTTGTGTACACACGTCGGATCGAAACGAAACTTACGTCATCAGACTCGTAGCGATACGCTGGTCCTGTGATCCAAGTTTGGTTCGATTCTGAGAACGTTGACAAAATCGCGTGTCGTAGGCCCCGCAGGCCCCGCTCGACGGGCGATTTTGTGATCGGCTCATCGGAAACCAATTCTGCAAGTTCCGTTGGGTTCGTATCATCGTTCCTGACCTGTTGACACTAAGTTTGATGAATTTGGAGACCCTTGACTCTGACACGTTTTTCGGTGTAAAGCGGGCCCACATGTGGACTCCGTTTTGACCCGAAATTGTCGTTTTTGCCCTTGTCTCCAAACTGGACTCAAGGACAGGCGTTTCTAGCTGATTGATATTTTCTGGATCTGATGGTGATGTTTGTTTCAGCAACCGGAGTACCGCCTGCAATTCCAACAGAAGTCAGAGCCGCAATTAGAGCCGGAACCACAGGCAAGTGTACCTCGCCAAAACTTGCAGTCTTTGCTAAATATTCCTTGGCTTAGTTATACTTCAGAGGGCAAGTGTACCTTGCCAAACCCTGCAGCTTGCTATTTATTTCCTTGGCTTAATTTAGCATCAATGGGCAAGTAAAGCTTGCCAATTCTCAGGAATTCCTGTTATAGTATTTTACTTGAGTTCTTGTAGATTCATATGTAACTTGTTTTAACTGCTTAACCTAGGAAACGTGTGACGTGCTTAGTGTCCGATCATAGTCGGGTGCCAACCCGTACGCGGAGTTGTGTAACGTCACATAGAGATGGTTATCGAGACCCGATAATGCTCGTACTTGTCTTATCAAGTACTCCAGAACCCAGGACACTTGACACTATTCATGAGACAGAGTCTTCCTGAGACATTTATGGTGATTCTGTATAGGATACAGGACTTGACAGGGATATTGTATTTAAAGATACTTTATGACTTGTTGCATTAGCTATGATCCAGCTTGACATGGACATGAGACGTTATGGTCATGATATGCGTGATTACATTGGGTGGGGAGAGACACACAGGCTACAGGTTGATTATATTATGCCGGCGTCTTAGTCTCACTACGAGATAGACAACCACATGATATCACTGCTACCGGCTCCCCGACACAGAGCTTGTAGTAGTTTCAGCCTGAGTTCTAGTGCTGCTCTCAACTTGCATTTATCACTTAGCCGGTTACATAGTTTACCCTGCTGTTTCATTTAATTTTTGCACTGCATTTATTTTGGCTTGTGTTATCTGTACCTTGTTATGTCCCCTGAGGACCTGGAATGGACTATGTCCCCAGGTATAGCCGAAGAGATCCATCCAGAGATACACCGTACAGGAGCACTTCCAGGAGCTATACCCGGACCTGAGGACGAGATCGTGCCAGAGGACTTCTCCTGAGCAGTGGCTGTATATAGTCAGTTATTTCTGTTTCTATTTTCAGTTCCTTTATTTCTTGTCTAATTGCTTTGATGTATCAGACTTGTTCTCGGATTGTTCACCGAGACACTTATTTGAGTTTTGCTTATTTATTCTATTGCATTATTTCTGGCATTTAATCTTTGATTATCTGTTGTGGATGAGATTAGAATAGTCTGTGACCTGTGACATTTGCCTGTTAGACTACAGCTTAAGCATGCCCTGATGGATCCATTAAATTGGGTTGTCCATCGGTGCGTGCTGCTGGCCATTGCCTCGCATCTAGTCCCTCGGCATTTTTGGGAGTGGGACGTGACAAAAACTACTCAAAAATAACACATGAAATACTTATATATATGAAATATTTTTTTTCTAAAATGTTAATAATTATTTGTTTTCTGATACCAAAAATTTTGACACTCTAATCCGAATATGTCGATATTGTTGATCCTAATGCTGATAGGAAGGATCCAATATATAATTGATACTGTGAACTTTATTAATTTGTATTTACTCAAGCACAAGAGAGTTGATTAGCATTGATGCCGCTTACATGGTATATATATATATATATATATATATATATATATATATATATATATATATATATATATATATATATATATATATATATATATATATATATATACAGCCTTTTAACAACAACAAATTGGGTCAGTGGGCCCAATTATCATGCAACGCAGCATGCGTAAAGTTTCGTACGTATCGCCGAACATCTAAAAACAACAACAACAAAAAAAAACAACAACAACAAAGAAATACAACAATAAGAGCACAAAGTAGTCCTTAACTAGTGTAGCTTGCCAGCCACCGGAACTCAGGCTTTGTCGACTTTCCACGTCACATTTGGATGGATCTTCTTCCTCGTGATCATTCCGAAGAAACCAGACTTATAAGTACTGGTCTTAATCTTCATGTCCTCCTCCATAGGATGTCCTAGTACCGCTCACTTCTCTTCCTCCAGTTCCAATATTCTATGATTATCCATCCTCTCTTTGTGCAGCTTCCTCAACACACAGGCTTGAGCAAACTCTCCTCCCATCGACGCCATGCTCTTAATTAAATTCTCTCTTTCAAAGAAAGTTTAATTTGTGTATGTATCGAGTTTAAATGTTAGTTTTGAGGAAATAAAAACAGTATATATATATATATATATATATATATATATATATATATATATATATATATATATATATATATATATATATATATATATATAGATAGAGAGAGAGAGAGAGAGAGAGAGAGAGAGAGAGAGAATTAAAGAGGTTTGGCGGCCCAAGTTAAAAGGACAGCCAGTCATGAATTGCACGTGTTTGCTTTTTTTTGTTGTGTGTCATCAGTGACAATTTATTGTTGGGTTAATGACAATATAGAAAGGGACTCGCATTTGTGACAAGAATGCTATATCATTCTTTTAGAAACTATAATTTGTCTTGCATGTTTCATGTTTTGACTTACGAGTTAGGGTTAGGTTTTTGAATTAAGTTTTAGTAGCATTCGTTCTAATGGATGGAAATTTTTAGTAGATTGCATCATTGGATTCTGAACAATTCAGATGGATCTTCACTGTCATTCCGAAGAAATCACTCTTGCGGCTCTTTTGAATCCCTTTCTCTTCCTTCTCTTCTTCAGTTTCTCGTGGAGCTTCAAATATCTTTTTTTCTTAGAAGTATACCATGGCATCACCATCATCAGAGAGGCATAGCTACACGAGTGCACGGCCCAAAATTTTGGAAAGAAATTATATATTTTGTTTTGAAATGTTTTCTTTATTATATTTTATTCACTTGTTTGGAATTGAAGTATGCAATAAATAAGCCATAAATAAATTTTCAAAAAATTGATATTTAAAGTTCATCTCCCGCCATTTAAATTAATTAAAAAAAATTATTATTATCGACCCGTTAATCTATCAGAGGTGCTATGAAACGTAAGCAAGACATGCGTAATAAAACCAAGAACACTACAGATTGATAACTTGACCTTCCTTTAGTGAATATAGTTTCCCAGTGCGGATTAGAAGAGTAGGTGTTATTTATTTATATAGATTATTAACTTATAATGCCAATATAAAATGCATGTAAGATGACAAGTATTGGTGAATGATGCCTTAATTTTTTTCCCTAGTTTATAGGTAAGGATCAATATCAATAGTATTCTCGTACTGGATTTGCAGTTGGAAAATGATAAAGTAGGTAATGATCAATGATAAAGTAGGTAATGATCAATATCTACAGTATTTTCGTACTGGATTTGCAGTTGGGAAATGATAAAGTGACCGGTGGGGTGGGGTGGGGTGGGGGGACTGCGAATTGGCCCGCGGCCGACGTGCCCTCCCATTTGGGTCTCACATACGCAAAATTCGGACCCCCCTCCAATGGGGGGCGGACGTGTGGCGTGCGGACTGGCCCGTCCGCGGGCAATGTAGCTGCGACCTTTGCAGTTTACCAGGAAATTCCAGCCTACATATATGGCATTAATGTAATATTAGAGGTTCAAATGAATAAAACGAAGACTCAATCCTCAATAGCATATCTAGAGCTCAATTATGGTCTGGTGATCAATTCAATTGCAAGTCTGTGACACAAAATTATTCTCTACCAATATTGTTTTCCTGCAGCAATTAGAAAGCTAGCATATAACATTACAATTACAACCACATTTAATTTATCACGTGGAAGCATTGATCCATATATATATATATGTTTACAAAACAAGAAATTCTGAAACTCAGTTATTTAATTTTGCAATTTATTTTGACCTCAGACAGATCAACCTCCATTGGTGGGCTCATAGTTCCCTGCAACTCGAACTAACAACCAGAGCAAATCATATAAGCCGATCAGCGACCGACATCTAGAGGCAGGGGCGGATCTAGGTAATGAGTGGGGTGGGCTTCAGTCCACTCCATTTTTTTCTTTTTTTATGTAGTTTTTTTTATTTTATTTTTGTAGGAGTTAACCTACACCTAGCCCACCCCAACTCACTCCAGTCCACCCCGATTTACATTTCTGGATCTGCCCCTTGCTGGAGGCTCTGCTCTTCCCTGTAGTGTAATGCCCCGTTCCCCCTACTCGGGGAGCGCGGCCAAGAAATACTTACGACCGTCCGAACGGGACAGATTGAATTAAGATCCTTTCCTCGTTATGGATTGGTTTCTTCGGAATCAGGTCCCATATACAATGGATTGTGCCTCGAGGATGGACTCGGCGGCAGAGTCGAGAGGGGCCTTTCCGTTGCGTTGGTTTCTTGTCCGTTTTCGTGCCGCTTGGTTGCTTTCTTGTTGGTTTTATGACTTGCATTTTCTTGAACGGTTTCAATGGATTTCATTGCTTTCGTTCTTAGGATTTCGCATTTCGTATCGAGCCTTGGAGACCGAAGCAGGAGGTATTGATCATCCGTTGGTGCGTGCAGGTGATCGTGTAGACGACGCGCGAGCGGAGTCTTAGAGATCTCTCCTTCTTCTTCCTATTCAACCGACTTGTGAGTGGCTCTATTTCGATAAGCACCTTCTTTCCAAGGGCTCCGTTCATAATAAAATTGACTCAGTTGTGCATTCAATCAAACGATACCAATTAAGTAATAAGTTGGATAACAAGATAAGATAAGAAGTAGGCTTGGAACACCCATTGCTTGTCATACAAAACCTTGCATAAATTCATTGATGCATGCATGTTCGTTGGGTGTTTAATGGGTTGGTATTTATTGATAGTTCAAAGTATTCTTCTATAAACTGCTGCATGTTATTTCATATAACTTGTTGGTTGATTGTGATAGTACAGTAAAGCAGTTTCGTACATGATGTTCTTTAAATCGCTAGTAAGTAAATCTATGAAGTTCGGTTCATAGAAATGGTCATGGGAATTCTTGTGCACAAGGGATCCAGGTTCCTGCGAACGGTTACCGGGGCACCGGCCGTTTCGACCCGGGCGGAATCTACTTTCTTAGTCGTGCTAAAATGAGTTAGCACAGGGAGCGGGGAATTGTAGCGGGGCTAGCTACCCGCGCTGCAAGCGTCGCCGCCAGCCCAGACTAAACCCATGATGGCTCCTAAACAACAAAGAAAGATATTGTGTATATTTAAACTGTGCAGACTAACTATGTCTTCGTGACAGGGAAGGCTATGGTAAGTTGTACAGGTGGTTCAGACGGTACAGGTAAAGTCACCGAACGGTGGCATGTGGAGTTATGTTATTTTGTTCTTGCATACCTGCTAAATGAAATCTGAACTAGGCAAGAATAGAAACCCACCTAAGCACATAATTGTAGCATACTCATTAGAACTCATCTCATGAGCTTGGTAAAGTTGAGCAGCTAGCCTTCACCAGTACTTTTCGAAGTACTGACCCTCGTTGTAGCAGGTTCCCCGGCGCAAGGCAACGCGGCGAGGAGCTGAAGTTCTCTCCGGACTTTTGGGATCCTTGGCGGTTCGTGGCCAAGACTTTTGGAGGCTCAAGCTAGAAGCCTTTCACTCTCTCCGTTGCTGAATATCGCTAAGGCGATGGTGCTTACTCGCACCCAAGGTGTTTTGTGTTTTTGAATCTATGTAAAGGGACATAATGTATGGATCGGCTATCTCATTTTGCGTCCAAGTTTGTAAGTCCGTGGGGCATTTTATACTTTTGAGTCAAGCGATGTAAAAAGATGTTCATTATGAATAAAAGAAAAACTTTTCTATGCCTCAACCTTGTGTTATCTTATATGTCTACTCTGTTGCATTGTTCTAAAGAATATCCTTATGCCTAAGGCCTTGTGCACGCGCGCCCTACGCGTGCACGGCATCACGCCCGGGGGACGATTATCGATTAGCCGAAATCGGGGCGTGACATATTGGTATCAGAGCATGCTTCAGATCCTTTGATCTCACAAAGAAAGTTTCTAAAGAGGACATTGTTCCTTCCGAGTAGACCCTTGAATTCGCTTGGCCAAAATGAGATACATTCCATACAGTGAGTCCATAATATACCTTGAGACTAATACAAGTTACTTTCCTTCCAAGGAACGACTTCCGAGCCGGGTGCACAAGCGCAGATGGTGGCGCAAGTGCAAGCGAGTAGTTCAGGCACCTCGGGCAGCTCTGGGAGTCCAGCTGCCGCACCCTCTGCTGATCCGTTCGAGCGAATGATGCGTTTGATGGAGACGCAGCAGAAACAAGCTGAACTACGGCAGAGTCAGTTCGAGTCACGGATTGAGGCTCAATTCGTGGCGCAGCGAGCACAGGCGGATACACAGCAGAAGCAGATGAATAGTCTGCAAACAATGGTGACGAATATGGTCGCCAACAATCATTCTGCATCCGCCCCCGTAACCGTGCCTATAGTTGCTGAAGCCACCGGACCGCAGAATTCCCAGGGTACCTTACCCTCAGGCGAGAATGGGTCAATCGTGTCGATATCAGAATTTAAGAAGATGTGCCGTGCTACGTTTAAAGGCACTGAGGACCCTTCCTTAGCGATGGACTGGCTGGTCGAGTTGGAGGACCACTTTGAAGCGCTGTGCCTAGACGAGACCAAGAAAGTGGCGTGTGCCCAGCTTCAGCTCCGACAAAATGCACATGATTGGTGGGATGTGCACAAGCAAGCTATTTTGAGTGAAGGTGGCACAACGGCTATCTCCTGGTCCATGTTTCGCAAGGCCTTCGTGGAGGAATACCTTCCACCCGCCGTCCGTCGCGAAAAGGAAGACGAGTTTGCGCTACTGAAGCAGGGAGACATGACGGTACGTCAATACGCTTCAGAGTTCAACCGACTTGCAAAATTTGCCAAGTCTCAACTCGCCGATGCCGAAAGTCGTGCACGAAAGTTTGAGCTCGGACTACGACCTTCTATCCGTTTTCACGTCGTAGTGACTCAATATCGTACCATGCGGGAGTCCTTGAATCATGCACTGTCCCTAGAGTCGCAGTATCCTCCAGTTCGCACCGGCGCTGTGCAAAATTACAATCACAAGCGTCCTGCCAACACAGGAGGAAACAACGCGCATAAGCGCCACAACAACAACGGCGGCTCCCAAGACTCGAATCAAGGGAGGAGGCAAGGACAAAATTGTGCCTACTGCCGCAAGCCAGGACACCACGTCAGCGAATGTCGCGCGAGCAAAGGAGGATGTTTCAATTGTGGCAAGATGGGCCACATTGCTCGTAATTGTCCAACCCGTTCCAACGATCCATCTTCACACCGTCCGCAGCAGAATAATGACTCAGCTCAGGGTCAGGGGCAAACTCAACGAGCGAACCAGGCACCGCAAAACGCTCAGGGACGAGTCTATGCTTTGACTCGGGATGAGGCACTTGCATCGAACACGACGGTGTCAGGTATATTACTTTTTAATAATGTACCTGCTCGAGTATTGTTTGATTCTGGTGCAACACATAGCTTCATTGCGGCGGATTTTGCCGCCAAACACACATTCCCTATGACACCGCTAGGCTTAAACCTAAGTGTTAGTACTCCTTCGGGCGTAGATTTATCGGCTCGCTTAGTCTGTCGTGAACGTAACATTTGCATCGGGGGACGGAAATTGTCATTAGATGCGATAGTTCTAGACATAAGGGACTACGATCTTATTCTGGGGATGGATTGGCTCGGCGCTTGTTCAGCTACAATCGACTGTGCGAAAAAGGAAGTCGTATTTCGTTTGTCCGGCGAGATCGAGTTTTGCTTCACGTGCAGTCCTGAGTCGAAAGCGTCGAATGCCTGCATGGTGATCTCAGCAATGTCTGCTCGACGGATGATTCACTCCGGCTGCGAAGGGTACTTAGCGTCCGTTCGAGACACTCGGCAAGATTGCGCAAATGTTGAGTCTATTCCCGTTGTGGCAGATTTTCCTGATGTGTTTCCCGACGAGTTGCCAGGCATGCCACCCGATCGAGAGATAGAGTTCACTATAGACACATTCCCAGAAACTCGACCAATTTCCAAGACGCCGTATCGAATGGCCCCGGCAGAATTACAGGAGCTTAAAGTACAGTTACAAGACTTGCTAGATCGTGGATACATTCGGCCTAGTGTATCTCCGTGGGGTGCGCCTGTACTATTCGTAAAGAAAAAGGATGGCTCGTTGCGGCTCTGCATCGACTATCGAGAATTAAATAAAGCAACCATTCGTAACCAGTATCCTCTTCCAAGAATAGACGATCTTTTCGATCAGTTGCAAGCTGCCACGGTATTCTCTAAAATCGACCTCCGTTCGGGCTATCACCAACTAAAGATCAAGCCAGACGATGTGCCAAAGTCAGATTTCCGAACTCGCTATGGCCATTATGAGTTCCTGGTGATGCCGTTCGGACTAACCAATGCACCCGCTGCCTTTATGAGTTTAATGAACCTTGTGTTCCGGCCCTATCTCGATAAGTTTGTAGTAGTATTCATCGATGATATCTTGGTGTATTCGAAGAGTGAGGAAGAACATGCAGAGCACTTGCGGACCGTGCTACAAACTCTTCGGGACAACCAGCTATATGCTAAACTGAGTAAGTGTGAATTCTGGCTAAGTAGTGTATCTTTCCTCGGGCACATCATTTCTGCGGGAGGCATCTCAGTCGATCCGAAGAAGGTGGAGGCCATTGTCGAGTGGAAGCGACCTGCATCCGTTAGCGAGATTCGAAGCTTCCTCGGGCTAGCGGGCTACTACAGACGGTTCGTGAAGGATTTTTCCAAACTTGCACTACTTCTGACTCACCTCACACAAAAGGGAGTCGCATTTGAGTGGTCCGCCGACTGCGAAGCTTCGTTTAAAGAGTTAAAGCATCGCCTCACCTCTGTCCCGTTACTTGCACTACCAGACGAGATCTCGGGATTCCAAATATTTAGCGACGCGTCCGGGCAAGGCTTGGGGTGTGTACTTATGCAGCGAGATCGAGTGATAGCCTATGCCTCCAGGCAACTTAAGAAGCACGAGAAAAATTATCCTACACACGACCTGGAGTTAGCGGCAATTGTCTTTGGCCTAAAATTGTGGCGACACTACCTTTATGGAGTGCCTTGCCGAATTTATACTGATCACAAGAGCTTGAAGTACCTATTCACCCAGACGGACCTCAACCTTCGTCAGCGCCGTTGGCTAGAATTGATAAAAGATTACGACTTGACGATAGACTACACGTCTGGAAAAGGGAACGTTGTAGCGGATGCTTTGAGTCGGATCTTCGCTGGATCTCTGTCAGTCGATCGCAGGTTACGAAGGGACTTAGAAGAGATGGGCATCGAACTCCGAATTCGATATCGTGGCGCGCGGGTCGCTCAAATGTGATTCGTACCCAACCTAATAGAGCGTGTCACATCTACTCAGAAAGACGACCCTTTCCTAAGGAAGATGCACGAGCAGATTCTAGCGGGGAAGGCGAAGGACTTTGCAGTAGATGAAAATGGAGCGTTGCGGGTGAAAGGAAGGCTATGCGTCTCCGATGATTCAGAACTTAGAAAGGAGATCCTTGCGGAAGCTCATTACGCAGCCTATATGATCCATCCCGGGAGCACGAAGATGTATAAGAACCTCCGAACGACCTTCTGGTGGCACGGCATAAAGAAAGATGTTGCACTCTTTGTGTCCCAATGCATAACCTGTCAAAGGGTGAAAGCAGAGCATCAGAGGCCGGGCGGGGAGATACAAAATCTTGCTATCCCGGAATGGAAGTGGGAGCACATCTGCATGGATTTCATTGTTGGCCTGCCAAGGACGCAACGGGGGAACGACGCAATCTGGGTTATCGTCGACCGGTTAACCAAGTCTGCACACTTCATTGCCATCAAAAGTACTTGGAGCGCCGATCGCCTCGCCCAGACCTACCTTGACGAGATAGTCCGGCTGCACGGAGTGCCAGTTTCTATAGTATCAGATCGAGACGGGCGATTCATCTCGCGTTTCTGGGAGAGCCTTCAGTTGGCGATGGGGACCAAGTTGAAGTTCAGCTCAGTCTATCATCCATAAACCGATGGTCAGACGGAACGAGTGAATCAGATACTAGAAGACATGTTGCGCCTCTGCGTGATCGATTCGAAGTCAAGTTGGGACGTCTACCTGCCGCTGGCCGAATTTGCATACAACAACAGTTATCAGTCCAGCATCGAGATGGCTCCGTACGAGGCTTTGTATGGGCGGAAGTGTAGGTCACCAATCTGCTGGGACGAAGTCGGAGAACGGCAAATCCTTGGGCCGGAGCTGGTTGAACAAACCGTCCAAAAGGTTCGGTTGATTCGTGAACGGTTGAAGACAGCACAAAGCCGACAAAAGAGTTATGCCGATGCTCGACGTCGCCCCCTTGAATTCTTTGAAGGGGACCATGTGTTCTTGAAAGTCTCGCCTATGCGCGGAGTCATGCGGTTCGGAGTAAAAGGAAAGCTAAGTCCGAGATTTGTTGGACCGTTTGAAGTTCTCAAACGGGTTACTCCGGTCGCCTATCAAGTTGCTTTGCCGCCTGCCCTATCAGAAGTACACGATATTTTTCACGTTTCCCAGCTGAGAAAGTTTGTACACGACTCGAACCACATAGTCGACTTGGGGCAGTTGAATCTGCAAGCGGACTTATCGTACGCGGCGGAGCCTGTCCAAGTTTTGGATCGTAAAGAGAAGCAGTTGAGGAACCGAACCGTCTCGCTAGTACGCGTCCTGTGGTGGAACCACTCGGTCGAGGAGTCGACCTGGGAACTTGAAGCTGATATGAGGGAAATGTTCCCCTCATTATTCGTTAGTGGTAGGTTCTATTCCTAAGTTTCGGGACAAAACTTTCTTTTGGATGGTTATGATGTAATGCCCCGTTCCCCCTACTCGGGGAGCGCGGCCAAGAAATACTTACGACCGTCCGAACGGGACAGATTGAATTAAGATCCTTTCCTCGTTATGGATTGGTTTCTTCGGAATCAGGTCCCATATACAATGGATTGTGCCTCGAGGATGGACTCGGCGGCAGAGTCGAGAGGGGCCTTTCCGTTGCGTTGGTTTCTTGTCCGTTTTCGTGCCGCTTGGTTGCTTTCTTGTTGGTTTTATGACTTGTATTTTCTTGAACGGTTTCAATGGATTTCATTGCTTTCGTTCTTAGGATTTCGCATTTCGTATCGAGCCTTGGAGACCGAAGCAGGAGGTATTGATCATCCGTTGGTGCGTGCAGGTGATCGTGTAGACGACGCGCGAGCGGAGTCTTAGAGATCTCTCCTTCTTCTTCCTATTCAACCGACTTGTGAGTGGCTCTATTTCGATAAGCACCTTCTTTCCAAGGGCTCCGTTCATAATAAAATTGACTCAGTTGTGCATTCAATCAAACGAAACCAATTAAGTAACAAGTTGGATAACAAGATAAGATAAGAAGTAGGCTTGGAACACCCATTGCTTGTCATACAAAACCTTGCATAAATTCATTGATGCATGCATGTTCGTTGGGTGTTTAATGGGTTGGTATTTATTGATAGTTCAAAGTATTCTTCTATAAACTGCTGCATGTTATTTCATATAACTTGTTGGTTGATTGTGATAGTACAGTAAAGCAGTTTCGTACATGATGTTCTTTAAATCGCTAGTAAGTAAATCTATGAAGTTCGGTTCATAGAAATGGTCATGGGAATTCTTGTGCATAAGGGATCCAGGTTCCTGCGAACGGTTACCGGGGCACCGGGCCGTTTCGACCCGGGCGGAATCTACTTTCTTAGTCGTGCTAAAATGAGTTAGCACAGGGAGCGGGGAATTGTAGCGGGGCTAGCTACCCGCGCTGCAAGCGTCGCCGCCAGCCCAGACTAAACCCATGATGGCTCCTAAACAACAAAGAAAGATATTGTGTATATTTAAACTGTGCAGACTAACTATGTCTTCGTGACAGGGAAGGCTATGGTAAGTTGTACAGGTGGTTCAGACGGTACAGGTAAAGTCACCGAACGGTGGCATGTGGAGTTATGTTATTTTATTCTTGCATACCTGCTAAATGAAATCTGAACTAGGCAAGAATAGAAACCCACCTAAGCACATAATTGTAGCATACTCATTAGAACTCATCTCATGAGCTTGGTAAAGTTGAGCAGCTAGCCTTCACCAGTACTTTTCGAAGTACTGACCCTCGTTGTAGCAGGTTCCCCGGCGCAAGGCAACGCGGCGAGGAGCTGAAGTTCTCTCCGGACTTTTGGGATCCTTGGCGGTTCGTGGCCAAGACTTTTGGAGGCTCAAGCTAGAAGCCTTTCACTCTCTCCGTTGCTGAATATCGCTAAGGCGATGGTGCTTACTCGCACCCAAGGTGTTTTGTGTTTTTGAATCTATGTAAAGGGACATAATGTATGGATCGGCTATCTCATTTTGCGTCCAAGTTTGTAAGCCCGTGGGGCATTTTATACTTTTGAGTCAAGCGATGTAAAAAGATGTTCATTATGAATAAAAGAGAAACTTTTCTATGCCTCAACCTTGTGTTATCTTATATGTCTACTCTGTTGCATTGTTCTAAAGAATATCCTTATGCCTAAGGCCTTGTGCACGCGCGCCCTACGCGTGCACGGCATCACGCCCGGGGGACGATTATCGATTAGCCGAAATCGGGGCGTGACATGTAGTTCAGCAAGACGTGTTGGCGCTTTAGGTTGGATGGGGTGGACCTTGCTTGTGGAGGCAGCATTATTAACCTTCCTTTCCTCTCCCTTCAGTATTCTTTTACTCTGATTTACAAGAAAAATTATGCGGGCAGAGGATATTTTGATCTTGATATTCTCAGCCTGGAGATTAAGAGCAGGGATAGAGGAGGGAGGATTATATAAGATTGGCTTTTTAGCTTATCATGACTCCTACATGAAGGGAGAAGCAGTTACTTTGTTTCTCTACGACTGGATAAGCATATATAGTAGAAAATTTGGATATATATATATATATATATATATATATATATATATATATATATATATATATATATATATATATATATATTCTGAGGTCGAATCCATTTTGAATTTGATAAATGTATTGCTTGTGAAGTATGCGTTCGTGTATGTCCCATAGATCTGCCTGCGTGACGAGTTGCTACTAGGTATTTTAAAGGGAGAACTAGACATTCTTCATTCCGGATTTATCATTCTTTCTTCGTGAGACATGGGCCAGTCCTTATAACCATCCTTTCATCCAAAGTAATATATCAAAAAGAAGGTGCCCGAAGGCGAGCGAAGTGAGATGGCCGTGACGAGAGGTAATAGAAGAATAGATCCTGCAAGTCCAACCCCGACTACCGGCTATCTATTCCACGTCTATAAATTGTGCCAAGGATAGCACCTAACCTCAGATGGCCAAACATGCGGCTATTCAATAGTTGCTGATTCGAGAACAAGGATTCATTGTGCAGCTGAGTCAATAGGAGCCGTGCCGGTTGGGGGAAGCATGCAACCTCTGTATCCCGATTGTCTTACTGCTTGTGTTGCCCAAGCTAAATATATTTGTTGCACTAGCACTATGGATTCCGCTCTTTATCTAGTAATCCTATATTATATGGAATGACTAGACTAATTGATAGTCTGCATGGACTCGACACCGCCTCTCCACCGGTCGCTGTGACTAATCCACTCAAGTCAAGCTATCAATTCTGCCCTCTCCCTCTGGAACATACTACCAAGGAAGCAAGCCGCCTATGTCTTTTAGCCCGACGAAGGATTACGGAGCAGCCCCAGTCTCAGTCGCAGACCGACGATGTGACGATCATCGCACGTTTTAATGCGCTCAAGCGTAGCCTTATGAAGATCGGGACTCTGAGCCAGACAATGGAGTACAGCCTTACAGAGCTCAGGACTCTAAGCCAGACGACAGAGCGCAGCTTGGTGACTCTGGCCGCATCTACAGAGCACAGACAGACGAAGATGGAGGGGTCGCATAAGACCATGAGCAACTCACTTGCGAGATTACATGCGGCGCATGATGTGATGAGTCGGTCTGTGGCGGAGAGCACTTCGCGGATGATATCTGCCATGGATTCATACAATGCTCGACTGCTAGCATTAGAGCAGATACGTCCTCCTGGTTCGTCGGCATCGACACCGCCTCCATCACTGCCTCCTCCATCGGCATCTGTGACGCTTTCACAGGAGCAGTTTGAGTTCCTTCTATCCCAAATGCGTGGCGGTGCTCCTCCTGATCAGTAGCAGTCCTTGTTTGGACAGGTTTAGTGTACTTTTGTGTATTAGCCCATTCTTGGGTCTTTGATGTATTTATTTTATACTTTTTATTACATTTTAAGACACATGTGACACTTATTTTAAATTCATGTATCTACTTTTTGGGACATATTTAGTGTAATATAACTTTGTAGATTTCTTTCTATGTGAGTTTAGTTTATTGTTCATATTAACTGTATGTGAATTTACCGGTGTTGAGTGTTTTACCGAAGGGATCGACGAACCCATGGAATTCAACGAAGGGTTGCTCCGGGTTTATTTATATAAACTATGATTTTATAACTGCAGGTAGAGTTTTGTTGGAAAACATTTTACAAACTGCATCCTTTTTCTTTTTCTTTTTTTTCAATTTAGTGACGTTTTGCGACGTTCAACGACGTATAGTTACGTCGCTAACAAGTATCGAAACGTCGCTACCTGGTACCATGGACGTCGCTAGTACGTCGCTAACATGCTGACATGTAGCAAAACGTCGCTAATATTGCGACGTGTTGCGACCAAAGCTTACGTCGTCAATTTAACGACGACACATTGCTAATCGTCGTATATTCTGCGACGTCTTCTCGTCACAAATATCGTCGCTACAGTGACGACTAGCGACATTTTTGTTGTCAGCGACATATGCGACAACGTAAAAACGTCGCTAATTACGTCGTCAAATTATTTTAGCGACGTTAGTTTACATATTAGCGACGTGTTTGGACGTTGCTAATATGTGTTATTCTGGTAGTGATATATGCCACCAAACTATCATTCATCATTTTATCTCCCAATCGGTTATGTAATGAAGTCTTGATGATTTTCATTGCAGAAAATACCCTCTCTACAATTGCGGTTACAAGGGTAATAACAATGTCAACTTCAAGAGCAAATGCACCAATCGATATGGCAATGAAACAATTGATGTACTATGATATAAAACTAGAATCTATAATACGAGTGCTGGAAGGACCAATTATTTTTTCTGCTGTACATACTACTAGGATCATAACAGAACTAAGTAGCAAGTAACTTATAATGACATTGTGATTAGCATAACATTTTATTTTCTAAACTCATATACTAACAAAAGATGAAATATTTTACATGATTCACTCTGCAAAAGAAAGAACATGCTGAACTTTTTAAGATTTTTTTTGACTTTTCTAAGATTAGAGAAGTACAAATTTTATTATGATTTATTTTTGCAATCAAAATTTGGAACTTGATTGATCTTTTGCTAATTTTTTGCAAATTTAACTGAACCATACAAATATTTTTATAAGTTTTTTTCCATAGATTGAATAGTTACTGGTGCAACTGTTCAAAATCTGGGGGTGCAGCCGCAGTCCCTCGGGACTAGGTGGCTACGCCCCTGCTGATAGGTATTGTAAATGAAAGTCTGATATAAGTTGTTCTTGTGACAGGGTTCAAATGTGTAAAGAACGGAGAAACAAAATTTATAGTCCATTCAAACCTCAAAATTGTTGATTGAGGTGATCGCTAGTGAAGAAGAGTGTGACAACTTCCTAGACAACAAGTGACGGTTATTAAGCAACTCTCTTTGGATATTTTTTTGTTTTGTTTTTTGGACTTGCTCTTTGGAATTCATTCTTGGAGCAAATTAGTATTATTGTGTTTTTTTTTTCCTCGAATAACCCAATTACTCTTACTCAGGTGTAGGGTTGGCTCATCATGAACAACTGAAATCAGCTCGACAAAAGTATTTGCAAACATTCCTCCGAAATGAAAGTTAATTAACTTTTAAATTTTAAAGAGTTACATGAAAAATATCTTGATGGATATGTAACAATCGAAATAGAAATCAAAATTAGTCCATTCTAAACTTGTCAGAATAATATCTCTACTGTTACAATGCGTCTTGCAAACGGCTAAAAAAATCAGCTATGTATATCCTCTACTAAATAAATTTTTTAAAAAAAATTCATTTTTTTTTTCAAGTATGTATCTTCTTACATAGTTAAAAATAAAAATAAAAATTCTAAATCCTTCTAACTACCTTAACAAATAATAAAATTTAAAATATATTCAATATTCAAATTATATTTAAACTAAGTATATGATATTATCTAACTAAATATATATCCAAAATTTTAAAAATATATCTATAATAAATTCTAATTAAAATACATACAAATAACATCTAAAATATTTTAATATAATTTAATAATTTAATATTTTTTTAATAATAATAATTTATTTTTTTGTACGTGAAACTTACTTGAACAAGTAATAGTAATAGTAATAGTAACAGTAATAGAAATAGAAATCTTCCAACTTTTCTCACAAATCCCAGACTCTGAAATTTTGGTATAGCAAGGTAAGCAAAATTAGAGCCCAAAGTTGTTAGCATTTTTGGGCAGTAAATTACTTATATTTGACCAAGGTATGAATGTCGGCTCATGAACGGGACAAACGGGTTGGACCCGTTTGGTTCCCCTTCAACGCCCGTTAATTATTTGCAATAGATTAGGGTTAGGGTTCCTAAATCCCCAAAACTCCTTCTCCTTCGGCATCCAGCGGCGGTTAGCTCTACTCTTAATTCTTCAATTGAAAATTTGGGTTAGGGCTTCAATGTTCTTCTAGGCTTTTATTTTTTCACTCCTTCAATTTTGGTACGTTTTGTTAAATTTTTTGGAATTTAATTGATTTTTGTGATGTTAATTTCGTTATTTTTCTCGATTTTAGGTTAATTTCAATAGCTCATGATCGTGAATTCTGTGAAAGCTAGGAAAATTGGTTTCAGTAGTACCAAAATGTCAACTTTGGAATCCCTCAATGTCAAACTAGGGCTTCATTCTGTGTCCGACACCGATCCGTGTTCCCCGAGCATTCGCGCCACTCCGGACATCGAGAAGCGGTACGTCCACCGCGTCTACGATGCCATCGCTCCGCATTTCAGCGCGACCCGGTTCGCGAAGTGGCCCAAAGTCGCCAACTTTCTGAACACCCTGCACTCCGGCTCCATCGTTCTCGATGCCGGCTGTGGGAACGGGAAGTACTTGGGCTTCAATGCTGATTGCTTCTACGTGGGGTGCGACATAAGCCCGCCCCTCATCGATATTTGTGCGGGGAGGGGGCACGAGGTTATGGTTGCAGACGCCGTTAACCTCCCTTATAGGACAAATTTTGGCGATTCAGCGATCTCCGTTGCAGTGCTGCACCATCTCAGCACGGAGAGTCGAAGGAGGAAAGCGATAGAAGAGCTGGTCCGGGTTGTTCGGAAGGGAGGTCTAGTTTTGATCACTGTTTGGGCTGTTGAACAGGAAGACCCGTCATTGCTGACGAAGTGGACCCCTCTTTCTCCCAAGTATGATGAGGGCTGGGTTAGTCCTAGCAGCCCTCGGGTGCGTAATTCTTCGAAAATATCACTAGATAGTATCCCGGAGACGGATAATTGCGGTCATCATTTTTCTAGCCTATCGAAAGAAGCACGCAACAACTTGAACAAAGAAACAACAGATAGCCGAAGCATTATTGATTCTTCCGTATTTTCTGGAAGGAGAGAAGGTGTTGCGTCTTCTGATGACAAGAAGATCGAAACCAATCAAGAATACTTTGTCCCTTGGCACTTACCATATCATCGTGCAGAAATTAATGGTGCATCAGCTTCAGCTCTTGAAAATGGTCTGGCAAAGAAAGATGATAAGAAGGGTGCTATGGTCTACAATCGTTATTACCATGTGTTTGCTGAAGGCGAGCTTGAAAGGTATTATTCTATCTTTGAAGTCAATGTAGCATTCCGTGTAGATAATTTTGTTTCCTCAATAGTAGACATAATGTTTGCTTCTTGTGTGCGTTTGAGAGTGTGTGAATGCATACAGATGCTTGTGTGCCTGCATGTTTGTGTGTGTCCGTGCATGCACATGCTCGTGCATACACAGGTGCGTTTGAGAGAACCTGTGTGCATACATATGCTCATGTATGTTTGTGCTTGCTTGCGTGTTTTAAGTGTTTTCTTGCATGTCTGCCATGCTCATTTGTGTCTGCGTCAAAATAAGCATATTTTGCAGTTTCAATGATTAGGTACTGGTCTTTAGAAACCTACCTTTGCCATATTTTTACTAATCCAGACTCTCTTTATTGTACATATGCCACTACCATGAGTTTTAATCCAAGTCTTCACAGATGAAAGGATAGTGGATTCAGAATTTTTGATGGAATACTATGAATATTACTGGATGAACTTGGTTTGCGACTTTTGGCACCACACATGATTTCAAAAGCTTACTAGGGTTTCTAAGAAGACAGAAGAGGCATCATTCTGACGAGCATGACTAGGTCTTGATTACTGAAATATCCTGAGAAATTTGTAGATTTCTCGCTTTTCTCGATATCAGGCATTGTACCATTTTATAATCGCTATGCATTTGCCAATATACTAGGTTAAGGATGATTGTCCATTTTAATTCATAAGAGAACAGCCAATTTGTTTCTTGACCTGTCTTGTTGGGATAAAGCAAAAATGCGACAAACATTTAGAGTCTCCATTAATAGTTAGGGTAGTTAAATATCTAGAAAATAAGTCTCAATTATGTCAATTATGATGCAATGTTTAGAATGCTTGAGAAACTCTCTCGAGGTGGTGATGTTCTGATTTATTTTTATTTTTGAGAAAATGATGTTCTCATTTATGACCCCTGAGTACCCTAAGTGCACTGCAATATCGAAGCTAGATCTTCATGGGTCTTTGACTTTGTATTAGTTGGAATGTAAGTGTTTTGATGTATGTTTAAGCACAGAGAAATAAGCGCAACTAATTTGGGGGGTGCAGCTACAAGAATGTGTATTTGAATTTTTGTAGTATGGGTCAGATCCATAAATGATCACTGAGGGCGGGCCAAACAAAACTATGAACAACAATTATAAACTTTTTCTTGAATAAAAGAAAGAATATGTCTTGTTAAACTGGAAACTATGAACCTAACCAAAAATGAAATGGGAGTGGATATTTTAAAAAGGAATTTGAGAATAAAACAACCTTAATCTTTACAAGGAGCTTCGACCCAACATCTCGCAACCCAAAACCAGAAGGCCTTATTCTTAACAATTAGGTTGCTCAAACTTTCACGACATAAAACACACTTTAGTTAGTAAAGCATTTCTACATGTTCTTTGATAAAATATTTTAGAAATATTGAATTTTATCTTGGTTTTGTAATTCTTGGGGTTGGGTTGTTGTGTGCCTAGGTTGTTAACTTGCGTATCGTATCGTGTATCGATTTACTTGCATATCGTATTATGTATAATATGACACAATAACTCTAGGAGTTTAGATCTATACTTCTAAATCCATATAGGAACCTGATTTCATTTTTTTTTTTTTTTTGTTTCATCTTTACAAGTCTATCTAGTTCCAGAATCCAGAATCTTAAGGTATACATTACATTATTTAAGTAAAAAAAACTAATATTGCATATCAACCTATATGTATCGTATCAATCAATACGTAACGAAATGGTGGTGTATCTTACGATACTAACAACACAGGAGGGGGGAAGTGGGTTGGTTCTACCCTTACAATTTAGACCCGACTTTTTCTCAGTTTGAACAAGATCAGATTTCCAGCAAAATATTGATATCCAATTGCAAGCTAGGAAGACATGGGAAATTACCTTTTCCGTATGTTTTTTTTTTGTTACAGGTCCCTTAAAGTTTCCATATGTAGAGTTAGGGACACGAATCTTGGTATTGTGATTTGTGAATAAGTCTCCCAAATTCCAAACAATGTGAGTTAGGACTAATTCTAGTAATTTTAAAGCTGATGTTTTCTCAGTTTAAGTAAAATCAGATTTCCACAAAAGATGAATATCAAAATGCAAGCGAGAAAGACATGGAAAATGTACCTTTTTCCTCCTTTTTTTTGGGAATAAGTCCCTTAAATTTTCAATATTTAGAGTTAGGTATCCAAAATCTTGATAATTTTGGAGAGGTCTCCCAAATCTCGCACAATGTGAGTTAAGAGTTCCCTTAGTTAATGCAAATCGTTTGATAAGGGAATATTATGTTAACTTTGACCCCAAAAAATCTTACCATTTGCGCTTGTCTTCCTTATCCCTCCCCCCAAAAATGGGTTCCTCTTGAGCTCATGATAGAGAACGGGTCCATTATTGAGCTAATAGTAGGAGATGTGTTCATAGGTTCTTCTTGATCAAGCTCATGATAGACAATTAATGGGTTCATGGGTAGTGATGTTTTCTTCTTGGGTTCATAAAGTCCTCTTGAGCTCATGGTAGCAAATGATGTCATGGTTTCTTCTTGAGCTCATGGTAACAACAGGTTCATGGGTGAACAATGAATTCTTCTTGGGTTTATAGGTTTCTCTTAAACTCACGTTAGGCAATGGAGGTTCATGTTTCTTATTGTTGCTCATGGTAGCAACATGTTCATAGGTGGGTAATCAATTCTTCTTGGGTTCATGTGTTCCTCTTAGACTCACGGTAGGCAATGGAGGTTCATGGGTTCTTCTTGAGCTAATGGAGGTGAAGGGAAATGGGAGGAGGAAGCACAATGGAAGGATCATGGACGCTTGGGACGGATCCTCTCCGAAGAAGCCCGAAGGCTAAGAACCGTCAAAGGAGACTTCTGCGGGGAAGCTCCTGTAGGGAAGCCCTATAATCGGTCGGGGTCGCTTGGGACTAACTTGTGGATGAGTAGTACTTGTGTGCTTGGAAATGATCGAGGACGCCTAGGACCAATCATTCTTCGAAGAAGCCCAAAGGGCTAAGAACCTCTGAGCTCTTGGGAGACTCTTGAGGTCTCCTCTATTGTGGAAGCTAGAAGGAAAAGACCAATCTTAGGGAACTCTCTTGTGTCGAGAAGAACCCCTCGTTTAGCTTAGTCATAGACTATATTTATAACACCATCTAGGACATAATGGCCCATTTAAACCCTGCGGATGGAATTAATTGCAGTAAGTAGTAACCTCCTAGACGACGAGATTACAAGCCTACGGCGAGGCAGTCACATTGTACAACAAGGCTAGCCTGCATACGACGAGGCTAGAATGCTAGTCGAACAAGCTATTGATAGGGTAATGACAGCCTGTGAGGCTACTAAATTCTAGGGTGCGAGGCTAAATTCTAGGGAGCACGACCCTGACTCCCTTAAATCCCGCTCGTTATTAAGTCAGTCCAGCGGGGTTAGCGTCCAACGACGCTATTTAGCTGTCTGATGAGAGACTGCTACGGCGAGGCTAGCCTGCAAGGCTATTGACATGCTAGCCTACCAAGTGATTGGCCTAGTCCACTAGCCTGCAAAGCTGCATAACTACTGATGGGCTAGCCCTTTAGCCTACAAGGCTGCATGCCTAGACAAGCTAGTGACAGGCTAGCCTGCTAGGCTGTAAGGCTAAGACCCCGCTCGTGAGGAAGACAGGGTTAGCGTCCGGCAACAATAGATAGTCTATCCGGCGAGGCTGGGAACTTGGCAGTTTGGCTAAGCTAAGCTAGTTTGGCTATTAGCTCGCTCGTATGGCGGAGCTAGCAAGTCTGTTTCTGAGCTCGCATGTATGGGGAAGGTAGTCTCTTAGGCTAAAAGCTGGTACGTGCGACGAAGATAGCCGTTTATGCTTGTCCAACTTTGCGTGTATAGCAAAGTTGACCTTTTTTAGGCACTTCTGACCCATATTGAGCTTGGGTGGGGGTCCATTGGGGTCCATATGATCATTCTACCCCGTGAGGACTTGCAAGAACATGGCAGTGTATGAACCGACTGACAGACTGTCTGGCGCAGTTGTTATTTTTTTATTGTGTCAACAAGGTCATATCCAATCGGGTTGGGATTCGGATCTAGTAGGGTTTGGGTCGGGCTGGGTTCGGTCCAATCGGGTAGGGTACGAGTCGGGTCCAGTCGGATCGGGTCTATGTTGGGTAGGGCGGCATCGGCCCAGTCTGGTCTAGTCCAGCGGATCGTGTCCAAAACATCAGCTCCGAGCCTAGCTAATTAAAATAAACATAATTTAAAAATTACAAACAGTGTATTTAATGGATCTCGAACTTGGGTCTCCTAATTAATAGTAATTTGTCTTAACCAACTACACTATAACAAAATCTGGTTATAAAAACAAAGTTAATAAATTTAACCTAAAATAAATGAAGTGTGTCAAACTTTTACATAATTTCTATATTCCTGGGAATATCATATGTTACACCAAACATGAGAATATAAATTTTACATGAATTTGACATCTGTGAATATGGATTGCTGGCAATATAGCATACCGCGTACCAAACACCCCCCTTAGTTTGACATTGTAACAACAAGAGTTCTTTTTCTCACATCAACATGCTATTATTATCTGTAACTCTTGGATGTACTACCAAGATTAAACTTCAAATGACACCCCCTCCATTTCTTTTGTAGCTTGGTTTCTGGTTTGGATAATGCCACCATTGTGGAGCAATTTTATGACAAATCCAACTGGTGCATTGTGCTTAAGAAGATCTGAGCAGCGAGTTTGCAGCAATAGTGTGACCTTCATGGTGAAAAATTTCTCTCGTGCAACTTAATGGTCAGGCAGGAATTTGGGTTGATTAAATGTTGGAAGTTTCCTGAAGCTTCCTGTAGCAAAAAGTGCTTCATTATCAATATGATGAAAATTGAAATGTAGCTCTTTATATAGGAGATCATGTGATCGATGCAGAATTGTTGTACTTGTTATCACCGCCACCAGCGCCCAGCCAGCTAGTCGAGCTTTTTATCAAATTAAGCAGTTCTGTGAAATGGAGACTAATATATCAATGACTTGACCTGTATTCCTATAGATGAGCAACTATGGGAAGGTTGGGTGCTTATTAAAAATTAAAATACTGGATGGGAGCATGAATAACAATTATTTGCTCAGTTCCTCAGAAAAAGCTTTCTGCTTGCGTTTCAGAGTCTAGTTTATTTGGCGACTATTCTATTGTTGTTTTTAACAAATGACAATGACCATTAGTTCTTGTTCCAACTACTTGGAGTTGATATTATGTTTGAATGTTAATTTCTTCAACAATAATTTCTGTTGCTTCCTAAAATTTTGGACTGATGCTCTGTTGAATGTTAATCATGTAAGATACAATTGCAAAGAGAACCTTGACAAGATGAAAATATAGGCTCATCTGTTTGATACATATTGATCTGAGCAAAGTTTCGATTGTATTAAAATTACAGAAATCATCTATAAGGAAGTTGTACGTTTATACTGCAGTATCGTTCTTTCTCCCGAGTTTAATTGAAGGGCTTGATTTCAAAGAAAGCAGAATGCATAATGATCAGTTTGGCTTCTACTTCTTTTTTTAATGTATTTTCTGATTCTATCAACAAATTATGAATTCTGAAGAAAGTGGAAACTGGTCTGATCAGCTCAACACAATTATTTACTGATTATCCTTTTTATTCTTTAATCATAACTCTGAGTACTTGCAATTGCTTTCAGCTTACTAGTACTGAGAAAATGTGTTTGGCTTTCAGGCACTTCCCGATCAAATAGAATGAACTTTTAAGACGGACCATACTGCGACTAGGGGAATCACTAGTTGACTTGGTGAAGAAAGAGACTTCGATTGGACCTTGCTGACCATTCAAACTGTAGATTGGGCCTCTAGTTGGACCAAGAAAGAATTGGGCCTTTGTGACTTGTTGCCTGCGTCATTTTTTTTCAGGTATTCATCACTTGCTAACATAGTAATGTTGCAATGTGACCCAATCTTTACATTACACCAAGAATGATGTATACAGACCCTGATCCGAAAGGTCAACTAGCACTATATAATATATGTTGAAACCAAGTGTAAGAAATCTGTAGTTTCATGCCAAGTTTATTATAACAGAAATTAATTTTTCTACATCGAAGTTTTAGAAAAAAAAAATGGTTTAGAAAATTTACATGGAAAAAAAAAACGTCTTTGTTAAGAATGTTTTCGTTTTTTACAAATTTTTAATTATATAAAATCTGAAAACGCTCTTATCAAAGACGTTTTCAAATTAAAAAAAATTCTCTTGCAGATTTAAAAAAAAGATAAAAAATGTGAAAATGTCGTTGACAAGAACGTTTTCAACCCTTTTTTTTCTCAATTTGTAGCTGATTTTTTTTTGGGCGTTTATTTTCTACAAATTTTAAATTATATAAAATTCAAAAACGTTCTTGTCAAGGGCGTTTTCAAATTAAAAAAAAAAATCACTTGGCAAATTTTAAAAAAAGATAAAAAAAACTGAAAATGTGTTTGACAATGGCGTTTTCAATCTTTTTTTTCAATTTCTAGCTGTTTTCTATTTTTATTTTTTCATTTTTGAGGCAAAAGAATTAATAAAACAAAATAGACAGCGCTGCTAGGATTCAAGTCTGAGCCTTCGTGGCCACAAAGTGGTAACCACATCATTGTGCTGCAACTGTGTTTCTATCAATAATGTATCATATGTATATTAGTATTAAAGGTATCATTTTTTATTCTTTTCGTTAAAGTAAATATAAAGTAATATAAATTAAATTAAATTAAAAATGCTCCTACTATGGACGTTTTCACTAATTATTTTAAAAGAGAGTTTAAAAAAAAAAATTAAGGCAAAAATTAAAAATATAAGTTGAATACGCCTTTATCAAGGATGTTTATTTATTTATTTATTTTAATCTTCATTCTTTTTAATTTGTGTGCAATTTTTTTTTATGTGAAAACGTTCTTGATAAAAACGTTTTCAAATTTTATATTATTAAATATTTGAGAAAATAAAAATGTCCTTGTAAAGACATTTCTAAAAGATTTAAAAAAATTTCTTTCATAAATTTTCTAAACTTCAATGTCAGCGATTTCTGTGTTTTCAAATAGGAAGGTTTTACTTTTGCCAAAAAAAACGAAAATTGTTTAATTGGGTATATCGAAAAGAATAAGAAAAAAAATTAAATATACCTTGCTTTCATGAAATGATGATGAGGAATTCACTACTTCACTAAGAATGTACACCATGGGGATCCAATCACAATTTGTTTGTTCGTTATTGGAGCTATTTGTGTTTATTTGTTCCCTCTTTATTGAAATTGTTTTTATTCATGGTGTAGAATTATACTCATATATAATCCTAATGATTAGAATTAGGAGTATTATCCTTATGTTGGAACAACCCGACCAGTTCTTATCATCGACAACTATACTTCTCTTTCAATCCATTGCAACATAGTAATACTCTGGACAAAGTAAAAAAAAAAATTCTAATATTACTAAAACGTAATCTAAATTCTAATTTATTATAGATATAATTTAAATATATTTTAATTTAATATATATATATATATTAATTAAAATTTGTTATTGATATATATATATATATATATATATATATATATATATATATATATATATATATATATATATATATATATACTATTAGTTAAATAATATCAAATAATTAAACTATTAATTAAAATTGAATTCATTATTTATTGTTAATTATTTGCAGATGTCTCTTTTTGCAGTGAATAAACTATATCAATTTATGCATGCTCCTACCGAGATACATTAGACAGCTCTTAGACTGAGTTCTTAGTTATCTCAAAGGTTACCATCAGACATCAGTGGTATTTTCTAACTTCAAAGTATTAGACGAAGTAATTAGAGATGGCAATTTCTTTCGAACTTAGCCGAACTCGTTTTTTTTTTCCGTCATGAACGGATTTGGGAATTAAAAAATGGAGACAGAGCGTGGATGGGGATAGTACTTTCCGACCAACCTGCTAAATATCTAATTCCGATTACTTATACTCATATATGCAACCCATTGATATTAATTAGACATTAATATCTCTTTTAATTACAAGCTTTCCACTCCGTATATAAGATATTGAAATAAAAATAGTTTTTTTTATGCCTATACTATACAAAAAATAATTGCTAACGAGACCGAGGACCAAAAAAATCCGATCCCGACCCTAGATGTCATCAACAAACATGTTGATTATTGGAGAATTAATGCAAAGTTTGGCATAACGGTTAGAAAAAAACAACACTGTTATAATTTATTATTTTTCAAATAGTAAACGTCGAACCTCATAAACCAAAATTCTGGCTACGCCACTAGGTACAATTCATCATGGGTTATACTTGCAACGTTCTATATAATCCCTATATATATTCATGTCTATAGCGAGAAAATTATTTAGTGGGTCAATCTCACCACGTGGCAGTGGTGAGACCTTACTCTCTTCCAATAATAGTATGATACACCTCTCTCTCTCTCTCTCTCTCTCTCTCTATATATATATATATATATATATAT